>OVBJ01001010.1:0-36295 GCA_900406535.1 Noccaea bulbosa | reverse complement strand
GCTCTTCTCCCTTGAATAAAATCATCTCATTCTCTCATTTCTTACAACAGATAACTAATATTGAATGATATTTATAGCTTTTAAAGCCATTTTTCTTTACAATTAATAATTTGTCTATGATTAACAACTTTTAATTTTTGAGAAGATTTTATGTTTAGTATTCCTTGAATCAACGAACTGCAAGTTTTGTTATGCTTTTCCTACACCAAAATAAACCGATTTATAAAAGTTGTGACATATTGTTTGCAATTAAACTAACCATGTAACAAACTGCTCGAAATTTGCCCAGATTTCCATTCAATAACAACCATTTTTTTTTTACAACAAACCTCATGTATTATTAAGATTAGTCAAGTAAGTTAATTTCATGACAACAAACATCATGAAATAAAATAACAACCATCTATTGAAGATTTATTGGCATTTATACTCCAAGAATTAAAATTCATTTAACTTTAGAATATGAAAATATGCCCATGCTTCTTCATTTAGCATATCTGACCAAATCCATGTAATTATTGTTTCATTAAAATATTAGTGAGCTGATAAGATTTTAAGTTGTTTCTATGTTCAAGTTTAAGTTTCTATAAGAAGATTCTTTTTTTATTATAGCTTCTAACCCAAGTTTTATGATATTTCTGATAATTACCGTAATGAACAACTAAAAAGAAATGAAAATTAGGTGAATTTATGTTTGAAATTGAAATAAGTTCATATGTTAAGCTTACACATGAATTGTAATATTGTGCTAAATTACACGGGATTGGCTACCAAATTGTGGTATATTTAAAAATTTATTATAACCTTATTAATATATTATATTATTTTATCTCTTTTCTTACTTTATTGCAATAGTAAAGTTAAAACTGGAATTTTATTTAAAATTATGCATTAAAATTAAATGATATTTAGTTTTGAAAAAAAACAATTCTAAAACGATATTTAATCTGAAATGGAAAGAATGTTTTAAATTATGATGAAATTTATAAAACTATTATCAAAACTTTGTGTATTTTGAAAACTAATCCATGTTTTAGTACCGATTTGATCAATTAACATATTCGATTTCTGATTTGACTACGCGGAGTTACATTTTTATTATTTCAGTTTAGTTTAGTTTTGGTATCTGACCCAATCAACAAATTCGATTTATTATTTGACTGAACTATATATCGGTTTGGTTTAAGTTTCTGACCTGATCAATTAATAGATTTGATTTCTGGTTTGACTAAACCATTCGTTAGTTTGTTTTAAATTATTATTCTTGTATCTAAACAATTTTTCTCTTTTATTTATATATCGTATTTTTATATTTAAACATTATAATATATTAATATTATAGTAAAATTTTAAAGTTTATGGGTGGTATTGACTATTATATTAATAGATAAATAATAATTGTTTTTATTCATAAGTGAAATCGAAAACGGAATTGGATTGCCACATTTTTCGGAAATCTAAAAAAAGATGAAAAGTCTAATTCTTTCACCAGATCCACCAAACTCTCCACAACGAATCTCAGCCGTCCATCTCATCTCCCGCTTTTATCTATTTAACATCACTCGCTACATTTCGTTTCTCCTCGCACACTTCCACACTCCATCTCTCTCACAACCTCACAGATCGGAGAAGAAAAAAATTCAAAATTTCCCAGAAATGGCGTTGCTTGTGGAGAAGACGTCTAGTGGCCGTGAGTACAAGGTCAAGGACATGTCTCAGGCCGATTTCGGTCGTCTCGAGATCGAGCTCGCCGAGGTCGAAATGCCCGGTCTCGTCTCCTGCGTCACCGAATTCGGACCTTCTCAGCCACTGAAAGGAGCTAGAATCACCGGATCTCTCCACATGACGATCCAAACCGCCGTCCTCATCGAAACCCTAACCGCTCTCGGCGCGGAGGTCAGATGGTGCTCCTGCAACATCTTCTCCACCCAGGATCACGCCGCCGCCGCGATCGCTCGCGATTCCGCCGCCGTGTTCGCCTGGAAAGGCGAGACTCTTCAGGAATACTGGTGGTGCACGGAGCGAGCTCTCGATTGGGGTCCCGGAGGCGGTCCCGATCTCATCGTCGACGACGGTGGTGACGCCACGCTCTTGATCCACGAGGGAGTTAAAGCCGAGGAGATCTTCGCGAAGACCGGTCAATTCCCCGATCCTACTTCCACCGATAATCCTGAGTTTCAGATCGTTTTGTCGATCATCAAAGACGGGCTTAAAGTTGATCCCAAAAAGTACCACAAGATGAAGGAGAGACTAGTCGGTGTATCGGAGGAGACGACCACTGGTGTGAAGAGGCTTTACCAAATGCAGGAGACTGGAGCTCTCTTGTTCCCTGCCATTAATGTCAATGATTCCGTCACCAAGAGCAAGGTATCGCTTCCTTTCTCTCCTCTCATCAAATTTCAATTTCGAATTGGCCAAAATTGTTACCGATTTAGAGCTTATCCACATTCATTCGCTTACTCCTGTGACCCATTATACTAGATCTGACGTTTGTAACATCTATTTGTTGCCTATTTGAACATGGGATAAAACGAAATGAACATTTTGGGTAAATGCCAAGTTTCAATTACCAAAATGAGGATGATTTTGTGTTATCTCTGGATACAAGTTTTGTGTCAATTTTGTGTTTTTGATTTGGGTAGCAGCAAGATCTCTGCTTTTTAGCTGTATTGCTCTTAGTGTCACTGATCATTTACGTTTCTTGCAGTTTGACAACTTGTATGGATGCCGTCACTCTCTCCCAGATGGTCTCATGAGAGCCACCGATGTCATGATCGCCGGAAAGGTCGCTGTAATCTGCGGTTACGGTGACGTCGGAAAGGGTTGTGCTGCGGCCATGAAAACCGCCGGTGCGCGTGTGATCGTGACCGAGATCGATCCGATCTGTGCTCTTCAGGCTCTCATGGAAGGCGTCCAGGTGCTAACTCTGGAGGACGTCGTCTCGGAAGCTGACATCTTTGTCACCACCACTGGAAACAAAGACATCATCATGGTCGACCACATGAGGAAGATGAAGAACAACGCCATCGTCTGCAACATTGGTCACTTTGACAACGAAATCGACATGCTCGGGCTCGAGACTTTCCCTGGCGTGAAACGCATCACCATCAAGCCGCAGACCGATAGGTGGGTGTTCCCTGACACCAAGTCGGGCATCATCGTGCTTGCCGAGGGTCGTCTGATGAACTTGGGATGCGCCACTGGTCACCCGAGTTTCGTGATGTCGTGCTCGTTCACTAACCAGGTGATTGCGCAGCTTGAGCTCTGGAATGAGAAGGCGAGTGGGAAGTATGAGAAGAAGGTTTATGTTTTGCCTAAGCATTTGGATGAGAAGGTCGCTGCACTCCACTTGGGCAAGCTCGGTGCTAGACTCACCAAGCTCTCCAAGGACCAATCTGACTACGTCAGCATACCCATTGAAGGTCCTTACAAGCCTGTTCACTACAGGTACTGAGAAGAACAAAAGGCCAAAGCTTTTTGGTTCCACGTTTGGTTTTATGGTTAAGGGCGGTTTATTGGTTATAATTCTAAATGGCAATTATTTGAGTTGGTTCGGGTCTGGTTTGGTTGGGGAAATTTGATGAATAAGGGGTTCTTTTTGGTTTTTGAGAGGCTTTTTTTTTTTTTTTTCCCTTTCTATTATATTATTATCTCAAGATAAATTAGTTTTTGTTTTTACACTGTTGTTAGGCTTATTATTGGCTTTATATTATTGGTAATCTGTCACTTTGAATTGTATTCTAAGATGGTCAATCCAAATTGTTCAACATATTTTCTCAACTCTTTACATGAAAACACATTTTCTTTTACGCTTATTTAGTCATTGTTCTGTTTACCGGTTTACATTTCGGATAAATGGAGAAAACAAAGTAAGTGAAGCTAGTTTCGGCTTCATGTTATTGGAAATATTTTCTTCTTTTGCTTCTTTGAATTGTAATACCAAAGATAGTCAAATCCGAATATTCAACCTTTTATACTTCTCAGAGTTTTTTGCTGAATTTAAGAAAAGTCAAAATCCTCAAATTGGCCTCTAGTTACTGAATCTACTCTATGACAATTTTTTTTTTTTCACCAGAGAGCAGAAGATTAAGCAGANTTTTTTTTTTTTTTTTTTTTTTTTTTTTTTTTTATCACCAGAACATATTAATAAACCGATCCCTTCTCTGAATCACACAACACAAACTTAAGCCATAACTCAGCTGAAACTCTTTATGCTCAGAAATTATCAGTGGAGAACCCAAGAACCAGGCTATTGAACTTACAAGAACGACCAAACTCAGCTTTTCTAACTAAATGAGAGAAACAACAAAGGCGTTTTGCAACAATGTCGACAAACTGAGATTGAAATTCTCTCTCATTGCACTAAATGACAATCATCTTAACTTTTTCACATACCTTGCCAAATAAAACTTCTAATTTTGGTCCATAGGAACAAGCTCTAAACACACAAACTTTATCCTAAAAATTCCACAATCTTCAATCTATCACACACCACTCTAACACTTCTAACAATAAATATATCAATCATTTGAACATTGATAGCCAAATAATCCCAAATTACATATCATCATAATATAAGACTTCTACTATAAAACAACAACATTACAAAAGAAAACAAGATTTTACTTGCCTCATCCTTGGAGACAGCATCTGAATTTCAAACTCATTATTATCAAGATCCGACTTCAAAATTTCAGTTCTTGAATTCGCTAGAGTCTCTAGCACACCTAGTAATAATGTTGCATCCTCTGCTGTAAGAATTAGCCTGTCCCGATCGACAAGCGTAATACGAAGCGCCTGGTTTCTGACAAGGAACCATATCTCTCCTTAGTGTCCCGTAGCTTATGTACTGTTTCCTCATCATCATTACTCTCCGGCTTATCTCCGACGGCATAATTTCTTCTCCTTCTTGACCGGTTACGCCGTTCCGGTTATGCATTGCCTCGATTTCGCCGTTCGCCGACGAAACCGGAACCTCCACAGAGATTGAGAGATGGGTTTGAAGACAAAGCATGGATAAGTAAAGAAGAGCTAAAGATCTCGACATGTCGGTGTGTGGAAATTTTGGTAGATGTGGTGATGATCTCTGCGTTATAACTTCCAAGTAGCTCGTTCTTGTGGGGTTAAACCGGTCGGTTTAAAGATAGATCGAGTCCAAACTCTGAACCGTTACGTCAAGTATTTAATTATTCAAATCAAAACAACTTTACATTTTGTTTCATTGGGTTTCTCTCCAATTTTTCATAATTATATGTGGTCCACCAACAAACACTTAATTGGTTCCTTTGAGAATTGATGATTAGTTGTTGTTTTCCTTTCCAACAATATTTTTTTTTTTTTTTTTAATAAACAATGGCGATTTAGGATAATTATTCAATTAGTCATGTAGAACATAATTTTAAAAATCAGCATTATGAAGTGATTTGATTAAAAATACTCCGACTGTCCAACTTAATTGTATTTAAGCGTATGAAACAGAAATAAAAAAAAAGTTAATAATTTTGAGGGTCATTATTAACTGGACTATAATTAATGTGTGGGGTTTGGGCAGTAAAGGAGGATAATTAAGGAGTTAGTGTAATTGCCACCAAACAAGTTCAACAACCCAACTACATATTGCTTAGCTGTTTTTATTGACCCACACGCTCTGTTTTTCGCTTCACACCAAAGCAATCAATAGATAGCAGCTTCACATGATCACATCATTGCTCAAAACTTAAAAAAAGAAAGAAGAAATAATTGTACTATCAGCTTAAAAAGCAAATAGAAGAGGATGAAGGATTTCTAACAAAATCATTACTCTACCAACAAATTCTAATCGAATTTGGTCTCTTTAATATGTAAACGATTTTTAGATTTGGTCCGCTTAATTGAGTTTCCTTGCGGCTTTCAGCATCATTAATCTCAACTCACAAGTGTATTTTTGTTGAACAATTCAATTTAAACTTCTTTCTTCTTTCACAAGAAAACAACGCCTCCCTATTGATCTGTTTAGTGGTTTCAGGTAAGATTCTTGCATGACCCAGCCATAGACGTTGTTTGTTTATTGAAAAAAAAAAAAAACCAAAAACTAAACCCAGATGTCAGAGGTGCAGTCTCCTCCAGGATACCTCATCTCGTGAGCTAGCGCAGGACCATCCGGTTCGGACCCAAAGTCGACGAAGAAGCTAGGGTTTATAGATAGACCACCTTTGTTTGCATCAACATCGATCTGCAACATGTGTGAGCCTTTCTCCACAAGCTCTGGGTAAAACTGTTTGTCCCACACGCTGAACAACGAGTTCGTCACGTATAATCGCTTCCCGTCTAAGCTCAGCTGAAACATCTGAGGACCTCCTCTNCCAAAAAAAAAAAAAAAAAAAAAAAAACACTGATAATTATAATAGCGTGTATAACAAGCAACATGATAAAAATTTGTTCAACGAACCTTGATCTCAGGGACATCGAACTGAAAAGTCTTGTCATCTTCTCCTAAAGCCAAGACATGGCTTCCCTTTTGGACTAGCCCGCCTACGTGTAGTTGACCGGTTAAAACCGGGTTTTCGGGGTCCTCAATGTTGTACTGACGAATATCTCCTTGAAGCCAGTTAGAAAAGTAAAGGAATCGGTCGTCCATTGATATTAGGAAGTCGGTGATAAGCCCTGGCATTTCTGGAAGAAACCAGTTTTCAACTTTCAGAGGTTTCACTGATATTGCCACCTTAAAGATGGAGGAAGTTGTTAGGAAAAAGAAATCAAAAGAAATGACTAATTAGGATTCAAACATTATGTATACCTTGTGGCTCCATGTTTCATCCTCGTTCTTGAAAAATCTTACTATAGTACTCGACAAAGCACAGCCCGCAAATCCAATAGCTTTAGTCGGGTCATGCAAGAATCTTACCTAAAACCACGAAACAGATCAAGAGGAAGACGTTGTTTTCTTGTGAAAGAAGAAAGAAGCATAAGTTGAGAATGCAAGATTTGGGGTTTTACCTCCAAGGGTAAAAGTCCGGTATCACCAAGGTCAAGTATCTGTTTCAGTTCGCCATCAGGCCAGTTATAGACATGCAGATGCTTTCCATACAAGCCATCAGAGACGTCTTTGAGATCAAATCCTTTTGTAAAAGCAGCAGGTGCTCCCCAAGAGGTACTGATCATCGTCTGGTGCCGAGGTTGGTACCAGAAATCATACCCAAACAAAGGACTGTGTCCTTCTTTATCCCACCTGTTTTTAAGAGATTTAAGCAGCTGTTAATCAAAAACCCGAAGGGAGAGATTAGGTTTTGCTGTTCTTTGTTGCCGTCCAAGAAATTACCTTCCTTTGATGTTAAACTCGGAATCAAGTAAGAGAAACCCACTGCCTTGTGCGTTTCCATCTTTGTCCCCAAGACATGAGACAAGAACGTCTCCAGAAGCTAAGCAATGCGGCTGATGCGGATAAGCTAATCCCGTTTTCTCCAAAACCTCAGCAGGCTCTACCACTCTGTGTAGTGATGGCTCCCTCGGGTTAGTTTTCGTATCGACCACGTAGATGCGACCAGACCTTTTTCCAGAACATGTGTGAGACAAGAGCACAAAACATGAGAAATTGTCAGAGAAAAACAGAGGAGTGATTTGTTTGTTTAGTTTCTCACAGAAGAGAAGGCAAGATGAGATAACGTCTTTCGCAAGAAGGATCCTTAAAGCAAGAGCTGCATGAATTCCAGCCTGAATGATGAAGTTCGTCTCCAAGATAAGGCACTGACAATCTGTGGATGACACTAGAGTATGTCGATGAACTCGGATCCACATCCACCGTCGCTAAGTAGTCTGGCTTCACTTGCTCGGTTCCTGGACCAAACCGGTTTCCAAACCAAAACTATGAGCCGATACATATATGAGTTTAACTGATCTTTAACAATCTTAATCCTTCCCTAATAAAGAGCAACAAACTAATTTACCGGTGTATATTGCAGCGACATATATGAGTTTTTCTCGTGGACCAGACATGGCGAGGAGAGGCGTGGCGTAACCCGGCCCGCTCTTGCAGCAATCTCCGCCATGGTTGCTCTTGCTCTCCGCTATTGGCACCGCTGCTTCCATCTCTCTATCACTCTCTCTCGTTGTCTTAGTAATGCAACTATATATTATACTCATATTTCTGCAAGTTGGAGCTGTAAAATATTATTTGTTTCAAAGACACTAGAAAAAAGACAAAATGAAAACACACACACTGTAAGTTGGGAGCAGCAAACTATCATCATTTGTTTCAACTTTCAAGGATATTTAGGTAAAATACAAAATGAAAACACGTTCTATACTTGTAAAAGATAATACTATTTATGTACAATCAAAGGTCACCTAATTTAAGGAAGTTGAAATATTATGTCACCGACTCCAACTTCAGCCGAAAGATGACCTTTAAAGCGTCAAGATTTCCAATACACATCTTTTGGTTTACTCCACTAACATATGCTTATTCAATCTTCAAATAACATAAAGCCCTCGACTGATAATTGCCAGGAAAGCCTTTTCTTCTGCTTTTAACACTACCATAACGATCAATGAATTGATGTGTGATTCATGATTCATCTTTATGATTCCTGGTCCGAGATTTATATAGTTTCTATCGACAGGATTATGAGCCGGTCCAGATGTTTTGCTAACACTTAAACAAAGTAAAGCTAAAAAATAAAGGATTCTAGATTGTCTAAGTCTACTTGTAGAGTCTATCTATCTCTTCCTTGTACTGATCAACCACCTTGTCACGTCTTATTTTCATTGTCGGTGTCATGAAACCATTGTCTATCTGCAGTGATTTTTACAGAGCGTGCACATGAGTTTTTCAATCTTTTGAGTCTCAAATGAAAGGAAACTCAATAAGAGATTCAAAAGAAAAAAAGAAAGAAAAAAAACAATAATGATCGTACCGTGAAAGGCTCGTCAACAATGAGAACCGGACCGACTTGGAACGAACATTCTGATGTCCTGCATCAATCATCATAGTTTATCCATACAGAAAATATAAGGTTCCTTGCAAATCAAGTATACACTCAATCTCAAGAGCTCTAAGAGTAAACTTGGATTTCAAGTTATTTGGTTTTAGTTGGACTATGCTTTTTATGAAAACTTTATTCACTAATCATTGTGTAGTGTTGAGTCATTACCATTTCCTAAGTTCTTCGTAGACCATACTCGTTAGTGTCTCCTTGCTAAGTCTGTTGTCTTCAGGATCTACAGGTGAGATTTGACTTTTTGCTGCTCCTTCTGCTGCTTCTTTGTTTGGGATGACAATAGCTCCAAGGCGGCGTTGATCCTGAGAATGCAATCACAGATCCGAATGATAAAAATAAGTGAAACAGCCCATGACATCTGTTCCTTAATCAAACTCTCCAAACAAAAAAAATACCTGTCCAATAACCACTATTTGTTGAATCAAATTGCTTCTCATTGCCGCTTCTTCAATCTCCAATGGTTCCACGTTTTCACCTACAACGTTCAAAATGTTATCTTTAATTTTGATTCAGGTTTCTGAAGTAACAAAGTATACAAATATGATGACATACCTGTGGATAGTACAATTGTGTCTTTGGCACGGCCTTCAAGAACGATGACACCTCCACAGCTACGACTTCGTCCTGTTGAGTGATGAGGAGCAATCCAACCCATGTCTCCAGTGTTTAACCATCCATCATCATCTATAACTTGCTTTGTGGCCAATGGATTCTGAGCACACAAACAGAAACCCAAAAGCATTATTCATCCAAAACAGAGAAGTGAATAAAGAGCTCAAAGTGTGTATCACACACCTTATAGTAACCTTTCATAACCGGTGGGCCTCTAACTTTGACGATGCCCTTCGAACCAGGTGGGAGAACAGAACCAGTCTCATGATCTACAATTTTGAATTCTGTATCTTTAATTGGATTCCCAACTGAACCAAGAACCTTCATCAAAAAGCAAGAACATACAATATTAACTTAACTAGTTAAACATTCTCCAAGAAATTTTATTAAAAGAAGGTCATAATCTCAAAGACAAGGTCACTGAGGTGAGAGTTTAAACTTACATTGCAGCTAAGCCTCCTCGCAGAGACAACAGGTGAGGTTTCTGTCAAACCATACCCATTTTGTACATTCACACCAATGGCCTGCACCAAGAACAGAGTCTTTTTACATATGGACAGAGAGTAACGTATTTGAATTAATCTCTGAATTCAAGAAACAATATTTGCGGTCTAACCTCGAAAAACTTGTCAACATGCATAGGTAAACTACCACCTCCACTAACACCAGCCTGGAGGAAACAAGAAATAGATTGTAAATCAGTCTTGCAATCTTTCTTGTATGGTAAAAGAAATGTTCTGATACCTTTACCTTTGATATGCCAATAGAAGAACGGATTTTTTTGTGCACAAGCTTCTCAGCCAACATATGCAATGGCCATAGGACAAAGGCAACTATTCTCGCCCACAACAAATCCACCAAAGAAACTATATACATTGGAGGCTTTTGCGCTTTTGTCAGACACATACCCTGTAAAACAGAACAAAGGCCATATCAGAACTCTTTTGTCAGGAACCACAAAATAGAAACAAGCTAGAAGAAAAAAAATCTTTTAACCTCACAAATTCTTCTCATTTCCATATATGCCAGGCTGATTCTGATCAGTGTAAGGGCTAAAAATTTACGAGTAGCAGAGCTTGAAGAAATTTGCTTTTGAATCCCACTACAATTCTCGAAAGCAGAAATAAATGTTTTAGCAATCTTAGGCTTAGCTAATCAGACTAACTTAGAAGTCTATCAGCTGCAAGAAATGTGTTTAAAGTATATATACAATATGTTCATATGGACAGTGAATCATAAGCTCTTAGACTGAAAGTATTTGAATCTTGTCAAGAAATTATAACTTGTAAAGTAGCGTACCTGTAGAGTGTCTCATATACTAAAGGAACTGAAATAAGATAGTGTGGTTGATACCGCTTGAGATCATCCTATACCAAAAGAGACAACAAAAAGTATTAAAGCCAAAGAAAAAAATATATAATTGAAGTACTTAACTCAGTGAAAATTTTTCATCTCCTCCCATTTTCAAGATGAAGATGCTTTCTTGAAAATGTCACTCTGTAAGATATAACATAGAGAGAATTAATATACCTTTAAGAATCTTATAGATGTATATTTTTGCTCAACTCCACATGTAAATATGAAGTATTCACAAGCTCGTTCATAGGCATGCCATGATGGTAACATACTTAGAAATCTTTCTCCAGCTTTAGCAGGAACAAACTCGGATAAGTTTCTTATCTGTAGAGTAATTCAAGATAAACAAAAAAGAACAAAGATTTATATAAATGATGACAGAAATACACCATTTTTTATTGATAAGTATTTATTGGCTTGAACCTGATGTAACAAATTCTGATGTGTAAGCATAACACCTTTTGGATTCCCTGTGGTTCCACTGGTATACATAATTGTAGCTATATCATCTGGATGGATAGATTCGTATTTATACTTCCCTGGAGTCATTTGATTTCATTTGTTAGCACACTGCCTAAAAACACAAGGTAGAAAAAGTAGATCCATAGCTTACCAGCATCATTAGATCCTGCACCAAATCTTGCACGTCTCTCATGTCCTAAGTTTTTGATATCGTTGTAACTGTAGACTGGTGTCTTCCTACTCGATGTAACCAACGAAGATTTGTCTCCCCAAAGTAGAATCACAAATCTTAGAGGTGCTTTTTTAGAAAACGTCTCAGCAATGCTGTTGTAAAACTCAGGATTATCCACAACAAGGGCTACACTGCAAGACAGAAATCACTAGAAAGTTATATCAAAACTCTGTTTTTATTAATAAGTCTGCAGCAAGAAAATGGAGATAGACCTAAAAGGTGATTCAAAGACAACTAAAAACGATTAGCTACACGAAATCAGGCAATTACACATCATACTGAAAGACAAAAGATTTATTTCTCTATAATTCAAGAATCATCTTGATTTAAGGCCTAAACAACATTGAAATGTACCTTTCTGAATGACGATATATCTGCAATAATTCTTCAACAGAGGATCTTGATCCTCTAACAACATTGACAGCTCCTGTGGCCATTATACCTAGCATCAAGTAGTAAAGAGTACTTTAAAACATACCAATACCTGCGTAGAAACAACAAACAAACAAAATCGAAGAACCAAACAAAACTATTAGAATTATTGCAGTAAAACAGGGGAAGTTCAAAACAAAACAAAACTAAACAAGAAGTTCTCTTCTTTTGTGTATGAAAATTTAGCCATTAAGACAAAATATTTTCAAATCAAAGGCTTTTGATCTAGAAAATGGAAATGACCAAGATGGTTAACGTGTACAGAAATCAGAACTATTCTATACAGTATAATCAACGAGAGTTACCTTGATCAGCAACAAGCCATCGACACGAGTTATCAGCGAAAAGAGAAATCTTTTCATCTGCTTTCACTCCAACGACTCGTAAACCCTCAACAAAGTCCAAAATCTCTTGTTCCAACTGCAGTTTTAAGATGTTTTGAAAATGAAAATCTTGAAAACCTCTGTTTCAAAAGTATGAGGATCTTAAAGATAAGTGACTTTGAGAGCAAAGCATACCTGTTTGTAGGTGAATGTGGAAGGTGGCTCATGATAAGGATCAACCACCGCGACCTTGTCACCGTACTTTTCAACTGATGATCTCCAAATATCAGGAACAGACTTCCATTCATTAGAGCTCAAACTATTATTCCCTGAGAATGATGATGAACGTTCCAAGAATTGCGAACAGCGTCTCAGCTCCTTCTTCTGAATCTATAGAAAAGGTTAAAAAAACTTGATGTTACTACAGATCATTCAGGATAACATTTACAACAGTATAATATCAAATTCGTCAAAGACAGAACGAAAATCTTGACAAGAAAACATTCTTGATCACGCTATTCAAAACCTGGTGTTCAGTAGCAAAATCAGCTAAAATAAGAGAAGTCTAGGATGGTTTAGTGCAACAGCTAAACTTGACCAGACACAAAGTCAACCCTCAGAAGATAATATTACTTTACTTAGTTCAAAAATAAATCAAAGTGAAAGAGAGGATAAATAGTTTAGTTATTAACAAAAAGGAATCGGTCAGAGGAAGAAAAAAAGAAAGGTAAAAAAAATTATCAAGTGAGTGATTCAAGAACAAGAACTCACCGTGGACTCTGCGTGAACTCGAGATCCCCGGCGTGAAGAAACACAGATTCGGCGGCAAGAACCCTTGAGATTCCCGGAATCGCGAAATTGAGGAGAAGGGGAGCAGTAAGAAACGAGAATCGAAGGTACCAGAGACGTTGACGCCATGGCTGAAGCAAGAGAGAGAGGATCAGAGAATGAAGAAGAAGGGGTTACTGGTATTCGCGTGAGGTTGCTTGCATACAGAGGATGAGAGAGAGAGAGATGAAGAAGCAAGTTAGATAGAAAGTGACGAGAGCATGTCGATATCGTGATTACGATTTTCACAGGTTAAAAGAAAAGAAAAGACCAGTTGGTTGTTGGCACCGCTGCAGAAGCATGGCAACTTTCAGAGATAAAAATCATTCCAAAAAAAAATTATATTTATTATATTTATACCTTTCATTCAAAAGATTAATCTGAACCTCTCCATAGGTCTGGGATTACCCTGAGTTATAAAAAAAAAAAAATGTTCTTACAAATATCATGATATAAGGACCAATCTAAGCCATAATTAGTGTTTAGTTCCCCAATTGCTTTATGTTTATTAATTATAAGATTTTTCTGAACTATAGTTGTGAACTTATAAATATAAATGATGTGAAGTCCATCTAATTTGTTATTTTCAGTGTAAAACTAATTTTCTGATGTGCTCTTAAGTGTGAAATCTTTTTCAGAAACTTACCAATTTAAATAACATAAAACCACAGACCAAATTTGGAGTTTTGAAAGACCCAAACAAGACGAAAATAAAAGTTTGTGGTCTACTAGTGGATAATCCATTTCATTTATAAGATAATTCATAATATCATAATACTATCATGTTGGCGGCTTTGTTTTGTCATAAAGCGGTGGGCTCCGGTCGTTTGTGCTCTCACGCGCACGGACTTCGAGAGAGAGGTCTTTCTTTCTAACGAAAACAAGAAACACTTTGTAGTTTGTACTACTGTTTTCTTTGGCAGACAAGTACAAGAACAATTGAAATATGTTATGTCATTTGAATCATATTTTGGGAAAGAGAAAAGGGTTGTGCCAAAAATGAAAGATAAGTAATAAAAAAAAAAAGAATATTTTTATATATCATAGCATCTTCAATTGTGAAAGACTCTCTTAGACCAACATTATCGAGGAATATTAACTTGTTTTTTACCGTATTTAGGGATAAAAATAAATTAAAATACATGAATTATGTAGTAAAAGTTTTTTATATTATATCTTAAATCTGTGTTTGTGTGACACCTATCTATTTTTCTAAAAAAAGAGTTTTGTCTTTTCTCATTCATCCAGTTTTTTATTCTTCTCTTTATTTTTTGCTCTCTGTATGCGATTCGATGGTAAATTGATTCATGCAATCGAATCGATACGCCGTCAGCCACTTAAATTTGTCAACACGGTTTTAAAAATTATGTTTTAAATGTTTGATGTGAAATTATGATTTAGTTTTCAATCAATGTAAAATATGTAATGTGTTATATATAAACAAACTTAATTAAAAAAAAAAAATTAAGAACACCTAAGAAACTTTACTAATAATCTATGCGAAAACAGAAATATCTTAACTATATCTCTTAACTTAAATTTATTATTACAATAATGCTAAAATATAATTTGGGTATATACCAATAATCTTGTTGTTTTTAGAGACTTCCATTAAATATGGTCTAGGTTTATTTATATTTTGTCGTCTATACACTCGTATTCATTATGAAGGAAACCTTGACTTGTATAATGTATAATGTAAACTAGTGATGATGATCAAGCAATGTTCTTAAATTAGTTATAATCTTCCCATTATTTCTTATATCATTTCCTCTTAATTTTCTTCAAACACGTTAATATGTTATTGGACAGATAAAAAAGAGAGAAGATGCAAATGCAATCTTGGCTTCAAATAACAGTAACCATTTTTTTTATAGATTATTCAATCTTCTCGACAATGGGAAACAATATAAAGGAAAATTAATAACCATCAAGAATTATAATTGACATAATACGAATGATCCAGCTTTTGATCCTTCTTCATAATCCTTAGTCTTGAGTCTCTCGACTCTTGAGTCTTGAGGCAGTCTCACAGGGTAACGCTAGGGAATTTGCAAACCTCATTTCCTGTAGATATTCGTTTCAGTCAAAAGAGAACGTATTAAGTTATTTTAGAAATGCTCTAGTTCCATAAGGAAACCACAGAAATCTTGTGAGGCAAGGTAAAGAGAGAGTTTTAAAAAACTAACCTGGGTTTGTTGTCGTCTCACGCGCCAAGCCATTGAAGTAGCATTGAGAGCTTTGGTTCCTGAACTGAGCCCAGTACGAGCTAAACGCATAGCTTGCATGCCAAGCAACCGAAACCGGCGCGTAACACTCTCTTCCCGGCGCCAAAGCTGCACACGTGGCGTTGCTTCTCCCGCAAGCAAAGTTAAGCGCTTGCCCTAACTCCTCCTCGCTAGCTCCTTCCACCACCACACACCACACATCTCCTTTGAACGGAACATTGTTACTCGGTTTAGGCAACGAGCTAAGATTGTTAACCGGTCTTGTCCCGCTGAAATCGATTTCGTATATCTGTGTACCGTTAGGATTCAAAATTCCCCAATGCCTCTCGGTTCCCGAACCGGGTTTCTGGTTTTCATTGAACAACGAGAACAAAAACGTCGGGATTGGTGAACCCCGTCTTGCTGGTGTACCGAGTGGCGGGTTAGCAGTCATCTTCTTGATCAAATTCCGGTTATACGTCGCTGCGTTGAGAACATTGGCTCCGGTTTGGTCGATATCACCGGCATTAGGCCACCCGGTTTCGGAAATGGCGAGATGGATGTCGGGGTAACCGAGCTTGGTCATCGCGAAGACAACCGAATCGAGCATCTGGTCCAAGAGATTGGTGTAAACCAAACCGGTTTGAGGATCGGTATAAGTGGAATTCGATTCGAACAGAGCGAAATCCAATTTGTTGTTAACCGGATCAGCAGCCCAAGGGAAGTAAGGGTAAACGTCAAGGAAGAAGAAAGAGTTTGTTCCGTTGAGAAACTTCAGCAACGGTAACATCACCGGAGCGACGATTTCTTCCCGGAATGTTCCACTCGACGGAGGATAACTCGACCGGAGAATATCCATGGCGAGAGGTGTTCCGACTTTGATGTTGTGAATCCCTTTCGCTCTGAGAGAAGTCACGATTTTACGCATCGCCGGGACGAGATTCGACCAGATTTGCTTGTCTTGATCGGAATTGTAGCTGAGGATTTCGTTTCCGACGAGGACGAACCGGATTTGGGTTTGCGGGTAGTGAGGGATGACGTTTGTGTTGACCCAATTGTCTGCGGCGGCTTGATCGGCGCCGACTGAGATGATTTGGTTGTTAGGGACCATGATTGTGACGTAGAGGTTGGTTTGAGAGAGTAGCTTTAGGGTTTCTGGATCGGCGTCGTAGAGCTTGACGTGACCGGCTTTGATGGATTTGATGAGGTTGATTGATTGGTAAGGAGAAGGGAGATTGTTTCCTAGTCTTCCATAGTTGATCCCAATCCTGTTTGCTAGTGAGAACACTGTTCTATTGTTCTTTTGACCATATGCAGAGGAACATGAACCTGTAATAAAAAAATACAAGATTATGGTTAAGTGAAGTGTCTTTGATCGATCATTGGATCTTGATATATGTTTTAAATGGAATGAGACTTACTTGAAAGGACAAGGAGAGTGAAGAGGAACAGAGCAAAAGAAGCCATTGGAGAAAATGTTGTTGTGATGAGAGTGGTGAGTGGGATATTGAGATGGAGAAGAAGTGACTTGTTGGAGGGGGTATTTAAGATGAGATTTAAGGGATTGTGTTTTAAAGATTAGATATAATCAATCATGCAAGAAAAGCTTTTGAGCAAACTATTAATTGTTTCTTGGCTCACAGTATCTTTGGTGTTTCTTTTTCGTTTCATTTGTGTATTAGTGGGTATGAAGGATTAAAGAAGATTAGTTGGTTGGCTGGACCAAGAACGCTTAAGGCTTTGCCAAATTGTTTACTCAAAAACTGTAGATGTTTTTTTTTTTATGTAACAAGGGTGAATTGTAGATGTATTGCTAACTGTATTCTTTTTATTGAATGTTAAATTTATTTACATGAGAAGGAAAAAAAAAAACTATCTAATTTATTGTTTATAGAGAAAGGTTAAATTTCTCCAATTTGTTTTCTCTGATTGTGCAACCATTTGCATCCAAAAATGATTCAATGTAGTTCATGGGAAAATTGCAAAAGAGAAACTCTTTTAAGAAAAAAAAAAATATATATATATATATGTGAAATATAGTATAAAAAAGAATATTCCACCGTGGATAGAACATTACTGTCTGTGACTGTGAATCATCGTCATCTGACTGCAACAGAGCAATCAAAATGTTTTCCACACCAATCCACTCTTTCATCTTCCTCTTCCTCTTCCTCGTTCTCTCCGCCATAGGCCAAATCTCCGCTGCTGATGATAAGCCGGAGACGGAGCCGGTTCCTGCGGCATGGCCGGAGCAGTTTCACGCGTTGCTCCTGATGAACAAATCTGGGTCCCTGGAAGTTGTGGACCTTTGGTACGACTGGATCAACGGCCGTAATTTCAACATCATTCAGAAGCAGCTCGGTAAACTAAGTTACGACCTCGAATGGAACAATGGCACCTCTTTCTATTATACCCTCGATGCTTCTAAATCTTGCCGCACTGTTCACTTTCAGGTCAGTGTCCACGTAATCAAATTTTAAGTAACAAAAAAGAATCTTGAGACAATGTGAGTTTAGATTGTGATGTCACTTTTAGAGACTGAACAGTTTTGTAGTGTTTTGGATTTGTTTGCTAAATTAAAATTGTTCGAAAGAAATGGTCATATACAGTCTCTCTTTGCTTCTTTGGATACGTATTTGTTGATTGAAATGGACATTTTTTGTGTTAATGTGATGCAATGCTTATATTTCTTCTATGGTTGGTGTCATCTGAGGTTATCAATATGAGTGAAGGTCATATAATGATAAAGCCACAATTGGACTCTATAATAGTAAAGTTGCTGAGAATAGTCTTTTGAATATGTCTAACTCTATTGATCAAATTCAAGGTTGGAATCCTGAGGCCAAATTGGCTAGATGGAGCAAACTATTTGGGTCAACGACGTGTGGATAAGTTTCTCTGCAATGTATGGGAGAAGGTTGACTTCTTATGGTACTATGAGGATGTGGTCACCAAGAGACCTGTGCAGTGGATCTTCTATACAGGTGAACAATTAAGTCATGGATATACTATATGACTTATGAGTTAACTAGTTAATTTAACATGATATTTTCAGTCATATTAAACCAAAATATTGAAACATGGTTGCAGGAAGGGAAGCTCATGTGGTGACATTTGAGGTTGGAGCTGTCCTAGAGGACGAGAAATGGCAGGCTCCTGTGTATTGTTTCCGCAAAGAGGAGAAGAAGAGTGAGTAATAATTCAGAATTTGAGACTCTGTTTCCATTGTATACAGTATGTAGTGTTTTGGGGCATCAATAAAGTATCAAACTTTCTTGCTGATCAAAAAGAGTTGCTCTAATAGTGGAGCATAAATAAAGGTAGGTGTCTTGATTGCACAGGCCTTTCTTTAACGGGCTTCACTATTTTCGTATTAACTTTCTTAATGTGGCTAAAGGTTTAAGAAACAGCTTCTTATTTGGTCCCTAAACGTATTTTGCTTGTACTCCAAAATCCAAATTTTATTAAACTAGCAGTTAATAAGGGGACCCAAGTATAATTAATGATAAGTTAAAAAGTTGATCCGACCACATATAAAAGAGAATCTACGTGATGTCATGCATTAAGCACAGATGCATAGGTTAATTTTGGACTCCCTAACTATAAAGCACGAGACTTTTTTTAATGTGTGGTGTTGGAAAGGGTAGTTTAGTCTTTGGCGTTTCCAAATCAATTAACAACACCGTCTAGCTTAGAAGTTAGAACTAAAGTAAATGCTTTTAATAAATGAGGATAAAGTCAACAGACCGAATGACCAATGCACATGTTAATTGGTTCCTAAAGATATTTAGACAGACCAAAAAGGTTTATGGACTTTTTGTCTTTTTATGATTAAAGAATCAGATGTCCATTTTTTGATCAAAAAGCTTTTGAGTGTGATTTAGAATTTTAAAACCAAACATCTCAATCTTTGAGCTGTTTTCCAATTTACTTTTTGTAATATGACAAACTCTTCAAAATACATGGCAAAAGAATATACAAATGCTTTGCACCGCACGTTGCATACAATATGTTCACTGCCAAACTATTAAGGAAAAAAGTTTAGTTTGTAATTGTAATGTTTTAATCAAAGTGTAGGAAAGTTTCAGATAATAGCAAAAAACAAATTCCACAGTCGATTATGAAGAAATATTAACACGTAACCCCAGTTTATTTTTATAAAAATCCACTAAACGTCACTTTTTTAAGCATCTTAAACACACACAAAAACATAAACCCCACTTTTATTCCTTTTATAATAAGATGAATAGTTTATGAACATAGTAACATGCTTCTTTACTTCTTTTTTTTTTTTTTTTTAATTAAGTTGGATCTGACTTTTTGACATTCTGTAGCATCATCACCCATATGCTTCACCTAAAGTTGTAGACTTGTAGCTGTTTGTTTTTCCCAAATCAATTTACAGCCCAATTCTTTTTTTCTTCTTTCCCAACCATTTATTTTATCAATACTTTCCCAACCACAAATATTTCCTAAAATATCCGACTTTACTCTTTAATTAAAATTTTAAACTCTACAGGATCTAGTTACAATACTGTGAGTTAATTCCATATTATAAAAATATAAAGTACTTTGTTAGATTAACCTCTCAATCAATATCCTAAATTGATTTTATATCTGTTAGCAATTCTTAATAGTTAGTTAACCTTCAATTAGAAATAAACCTCCTTCTATTTTAAAAAACTGATCTAAGTATATCAAAATCAAAACCAAATAAGAGACGTGAGTACTCGATCTTATCAACAAAACAAACCACCCTAATATTATCCAAAATTTGAGCCATGAAAGGTGGCAATAAGTCTTTGGCTTCTATAGCTTCACAATTAAACACAGCCTGTAAACACACACCAAATGATTGAGACATTTAGTTTACTTATCTGTTTCACGCGGCAAATGTTGTTTTCTTTCAAAATAACAAGATTTGTTATTATGATAACATCTACGTGAAGATTCAAACTTCACAACACTTCAAAACAATTTTACTATCACTACTAGTAGTTTTCAAATTTTATTTTCCTTCCAAAAAATCAAACTACGTAATACAATTTTTCCTTAAAAAGAATGAACAAATGCAAAAGCTCAAGTGGGGTCAGACGCAAAATACAGCATATACGTGCTTACAATATATAACCATCAATCATATCATAAAAAGACAAAAAAAAAGACAAAAGGAAAAGAGAAAAAAAAAAAACTTAAACATCGATTTGACAAACAGAGTTTAATGTCATCGACCATCAGTTGAATCAAACGTGTTAGGAAAACCAGAAGGCTTAGGAGGAATACTAGACTGCGTCTGAGAGTAAGAGAAGTCTCCATGGAACATTGACGTCGACGTTCCTTCGTTCTGCCATCTCATCAGAGCTTGAGGCAAACTCATGTTGTTCACATCGATCCCTGAGCTCTCTTCTTCCTCTTCTTGGCACGACGGTTTCCACTTCTCCACGAGCGGTCCCAGCACGTTAACCGCGTGGCCCATGTCCGGTCTCTGCTGAGGCTCCCGGGCCGTGCAATGCCCCGCTAGCTCGGCGACTCTCTGAATGCTCTCCAACGTTTCCTCGTCGTCCTCTATCGTCTGGTCGATTGCCTTTGAGATGATCTCTTTAGTGATTAGGACTCTCCTGAACCATGACACTAGATGCGATCTCTCGTCTGGTAACGAATCGTCTAACGCTTTCCGTCCTGTGATCATTTCCATAAGCACAACACCAAACGCGTACACATCCACTTTCGTCGTCACTCTTCCAGTAGCTGCAACAACCATATCGTATAAACACAATCAATATCTCAAGAGAATCAAACTAAACCATTTGAACAGACACAGCAAGAATGAAAACTCACCGGCGTATTCTGGAGCAAGATAACCGAATGTGCCTGCTAATCTCGTCTCGACAGAGTATTTCCCATCAGGCGCGTTCTTAACCAAACCGAAATCAGCGACCTTCGCTCTCATGTCATCACCGAGAAGGATGTTAGAGGGCTTCAAATCTCTGTGGATGAAGCTCTGCTGAGCCAAGCTATGGAGATACTCCACGCCTCGCGCAACGTCCAACGCGATGCTCACTCTCTGCTTCCATGTCAGAGGAGCGTAACCGAGCTCACCGTACTCGAACAAATGCTGTCCAAGGTTCCCCTGAGGCATGTACTCGTAGACAAGCAGTCTCTCGTTCCCGTTCACACAGTAACCCAACAGAGCCACCAAATGCCTATGCCTGACCTTAGTGAGCACAGCTATCTCGGCTTGGAACTCGTTCATGCCTTTGTTACCCATCGCTGCACACTCCATCCTCTTGACCGCAGTCTTCGTTCCATCGTGCAACTCACCCGCATAGACGACACCGAAACCGCCTCTCCCCAATATGTTTTCCTCGCTGAAGTTGTTCGTAACCTGACGAAGAACCTCCATTGGAATGGTGACGCTTCCACCTTCAAGAAGGAAACGGTCACTATTGTCACCGCTACTAGCACTGTTCAGAGAATTGAAGTTATTAGCTCCGTTTCCATTAGCATATCCGGATCCACCACCACCACCACTACCACCACCGTTAGACAACGCAACGGCGTCGCTATCCACAACCTTCCCGGCCTTCTCAGGATCCGACGTCCGTCTAAACTTCCCATACTTCTTCTTCATCACGAATTTGTAAACCACAAATCCTAAAATGGCAAGGAAAACTAAAACCGCCACAATCACACCAATGATCACAGGAGCCTTGCTACCACCACCGCCGCCGCCGCCGCCGCCAGAAGAGCCACCGGGACCACCGCCGGGTTTAGAACCGGTTCCAGGCTTTGAAGAATCTCCGGCGTCAGTTCCAAGCAAAGAGTTTCCAGGTTTGTAGTTAAACTTCACCAAATCCGGAAACTTTGGTATTTCCCCGGAGAGATTGTTGTTCGTGACATCGATTAACCGGAGACTAGTCATAGACGTCAACTCCTTGGGGATAACGCCGGTTAAATTGTTGTCATTAAGGTAAAGGCTCTTGAGAGAAGTGAGATTTGCAATCGCCGGAGATATAAATCCGGCGAATCCATGCTTTCCCAGATTCAGCGTGACAACATTCTTCCCATCTGAATCGCAGGTAACGTAAGCCCATCCGCTACAAGCATTGTCTCCTTGCCAAGATTCAGCCAACATCGACGGAAACCCCAAACCTCCGGCCACCGCTAAAAGCGTCATCACCTGAGGGCTACAGATTTTGCCAGCTTCGGTGGTGCAGAAGGCGTTTTTCCCGATTGATACTTTCTCAACCCCGGGAGGGAACGAAGGAAGAGGGCCTTGGAACTTGTTGTTGTCGAGAGAAATGTTCTTGAGGCTTCCGAGTGAGAAGAGCGAAGGCGATACGATTCCGGTTAACTGATTGTCCCGGAGCTGGAGATCGAATAGATTCTCGCTTTTGGAGAGATCCGGGATCGGTCCGACGAATTGATTCTTATGGAGCCACGCTTGTGACAGGGACGTCATCCCGGAGAGCACTTCGATCGTCCCTGACATCCCGGAGTCCTGATTGTTGATCCAGAGATTCTGAATCGACGACTTGGCAAGCGACGGAGGCAACGGCCCGGTGATGTTGTTGTAAGACAGCCGGAGGTTCTGGAGAGAAGCGAAGGAATCGAAAATGTCGGGTAAAGCGCCGGAGACGGTGGTGTTGTCGAGGTAGATGGTGGTGAGAGAAGTCGAATCCTCTAGCTCCGAAGGGAAGCTCCAAGGACTGAGTTTCCCGTTATCGCTTAAGCTCAAGATCTGGAGGCTAGTGAGGCCGGAGAAAGCTCCAGGCTCAACTCCGTCGAATACATTATCGTCCATGTACATCTCCTGAAGATTAGAGAGCTTCGCGAGCGACGGGATTTTGCCGGAGAGCTTGTTACGCTGAAGAGCGACGGTTTTGAGCTCGGAGAGAGCCGAGATCTCGGGTGCTACACCTCCTGAGAGAGATTTATCATCGAGGCTGATTGAAGTGACGCGGCCGGAGGTGCATCGTACGCCGGTCCACTTGCAGAAATCGGCGGATGAGGTGGTTGACCAATCTGACGGCGGAGGACGAAACGATTTCGCCAGAGCGAGCATTGCCGCTCCGTCGTCTGCGACGGATAGGGAGAGGAAGGAGACGGCGAAGAGGAGGAAGAGGAGAAGATGAGGCGTGAGAGCCTCCATGGCTCAGTCAACACGCGCGGCGCGTAGATAGAAGGAAGAAGAAGCAGAAGTGGGAAGGAGGAAGAGAGAAGAAGAAGGTAGGGTTTGGTAATTTTTCTGTTTGATTTTGGAGGAGAGAGATGGTGTCATAACTTCAATATTCAACAGATCATTTCTATTATAAACTTTTTTGTAACAATTAATCATTCTGTTCCGTCCCGTTCCGTTACACAGCTCCATTTTTAAAAAATCTTATTTGGTAATTTCACTTGGAAGAAAAAAAAACAGAAAATACGCGTTTTTTAAGAATCTAAATAAATTTAAATAGCAAAACTATAGTACTACGTTTGCAGTAAATTTAACTATTTAAGCAGCGCTAATAAATAAACGGGATTCCGTTTGTAATAAATTTTTGAGATGATGATTGATTGAGATAATTATTGAGGCGGTTGGTTGTAACTTGTAATAATGGAGATAATGGAACTCATAATTTTTTGTGTTTGGTAGTTTGGTCGGTAATTAGCGAATATGAAGCACAAATTAAGGGAAATTATGGAGTTTGTTTATTTATGTGTCGAATGATTATTCTTAATGAGGTCGAACCACGAGCCTATTAGTGGAAGAGGACCACGAATCTATGGGCTATGTAGATTGTGTTGACTCGCAACCGGATTCGGTGCACTACTTGCTGGTAGGAGATTCTTTCTTCCCACCATGATTCGAACTTCGAAGCTCGATTTCTTAAATGGAAAATTATAAATATGAAGTCATTCATAATGTAAATTTGATATTCTAACTCTCTTTCCAAATGAAAGACGAGTCATGTGAAGCTGAAAACAAGTCCAATGTAGTTATAATATGGTTAAAAGCAACGATGAGCTGTGTGTTTTTATATTTCTTTTATTTTTAAAACATCAATGAGCTGTGACTGTGACTAAATCATTCTTAAGAATCTTGGCTGGCGCTGCTGGATTTTGGAAGATAAAGAAAAAGAATTTGTCATATAATCCATGTCTATCTATAATTTTGTAGCGTACTATATTGTCATGTGCATAGAGATATACGCAGTGGCGTTGCCTTTGCATGAACGATTACAGGGCATTATCTGCTTTTATATATGTGGACGTGATAAAATTGGTAACTCAGCATTGCATGTGACAGTCTGTTCTTGTGTCTGTCCCGTAAGAACCTTTTTCCTATTTTTTCCTTTTTCCTTAGTGCCCCGACCCAAATGTAGTTTATCTTTTGTCGACAGTGCAAGTGAAGCGTTATTGATTTGACCATATATATGAGTTTACAAGGAGCAGAGCTTTTTTTTTCAATCCAGAGGAGATTTTGGATTATCGTTATAAAAGAGGTTTTTGACATCAAATAACCATGTCTAATTGTCTACGCAACACTCGGATTGGGTCAGGTGAGTCATGGTACGGTACCAATTCGACATTATTCAGCAAATGTAGTATATAAATCAATCATCAATATACATGAAAATGTTAATTATCTAACCATAATTTTAGAAATCAAATCTAAAATGTTAAAGAATCAATCGTTAAAGTAATTAATGAGCAAAAATGACACTAGTTTTGACTATAAGTAATTAATGAGCAAAGGCTTATTCATGACTGTAAAGTTTCATAAAACTAGTATCTAGGATTAGGATCCATCATGGGGACATTACCCTCAAGGCATGTGACAGTCTGTTCTTGTGTCTGTCTCGTAAGAAACTTTTCCTTTTTCCGACCCAAATTTGGATAATTTTTTATCGACAGTGCAAGTGTAGCGCTATTGATTTGACCATATATATAAGTTTACAAGGAGCAGAGCTGTTTTTAACTTTTTATCCAGAGGAGATTTTGGATTATCGTTATAAAAGAGGTTTTTGACATCAGAGAACGTTGTCTACACAACACTCGAATGGGTCGGGTGAGTCATGGTACCAATCCGACCTAATTCAGCAAATATAGTATATAAAATCAATTATCAATATACATGAATCTAACCATAAATTTCGAAATCAAATCTTAAATGTTAATTAATGAGCAAAAATGACACTAGTATTGAGTCTTTTGACTATAAGTAATTAATGAGCATTGACAAAAAAAAAAAAAAAGTAATTAATGCGCAAAAACTTATTCATGACTGTAAAGTTTCATAAAACTATATGGATTTCACCAATGCAACAAAATTTTCTTTATAACAAGTTGAGTTAGAAAAACAAAAAAAACTTGTCCATCATTTTTGTTTCGATAGCCAAAACCAAAACAATCACAAATAATAACTGAAACCATGAGCCGATGGCAGATTTTTTTGTTGGGTCACATATAAATAGAAATTTTGCAACACAACAAAAACGACATTATCACTCATTAGTCACAAAACAAGAACCATCTACAAGTCTGAAACCTGCATTACACTCAAAATACTAGAGATTCGTTAACAAAAGTGACATGAAAAAAAGAAAGAGACTGAAAACTGAATTTCATCACAAAGTAGCAGCAATAGCATAAACGAATTTGTAACCCTTAGGGACTCTAAGCAACGCATCCAAAGACTCAACCTTCCCCCAAAAGTCTTCATTGCTACGCCTTACAAGCGCAACCACTGCACACCAAATCATCTTCTCCTTATACCCAGTTCCAGGCACATACTTATCCCACAAAACCATCATCTTCCCACCGCAACCCACCAATCTAACACTACTATAACCGACAGACTTCGGTATCCTCTTGAAACCCCTTAGTTTCCTCCAAACTCTTTCCTTTCCATCCATGTCACGGCATTGAAACTCACTATAACTATTATAAGAGAAGGCTATGTTGTCTATCATACAAACACAAAGACGAGTCGGGTGGTTCATATCCGATCCAATCAATTCTCCTGTCATTTCTTTTGGCTTAAAAGCCCAAGAAGCCACCCCATCATCGCCCGATATGAGAATCTTTCCTTCCAAATTTCTGTACTCGCATGTCCGTTTCCCGTCAGGCACTGGCTTCCAAGTTTGAGTCTTTGCGTTGAACACTTCAACACAATGCAACGAATCTGGATTCTCTGAGCTTCCGGGTAAATACATATTCCCGTCGAATTTGTCCATTGGTGCTGTCGTCAAGGCGCAACCTTGGAGCTTCGAGCCAAGTGCGAGTTCGACAGTCGAGGAACGAGACGTTAGTAGGGTATGGAGCATTCTTGATGGCGTAGAGGTAAGGACCAACGGCGATGAGAGCTGACCAATCCTTAGGAGGAGAGTTGAGAACTGAGATCGGAATCAAAAGATTGCCACTTGGCTTCTCCTTCTTCTTCTTCTTCTTATTCTGATTCTGATTCGTAGCGATTTGATTGGTTAGGGTTTTATCAGGTTTCCGGCTGAGAGTGAACCAGCGAGGGTTAGAGTCAGGAGGGAATTGCAAGCACACGAAGAGACAACCTTCGGTGCGGCCTAAGAAGGATCGGGCCTGGTTTATCTCCGGCGGAGCAAGGAGTGAGCGAAAACGCTTGGAGACTAAGGAGAGAGTTGGGTAGTACAATCTCGAGACGCAAGCTAAGCAGCTCAGTAACAAATCATCCGGAAGCGAATGAATCGAGATTGCTTCCGTCGACGGCTTCTTCAACGGTGGCTCTTCGCCGTTCGCGGCGGCGGAAGCTAAATCTGTGGACGACATTGCCCAATTGAGGTTTTCAGGGATTTGGCTAGAGTTAGAATCTCCCTTTAACACGTGGGCTGTTATATTGAACCGGTTCGAATAAAATGATTTCGGATTATAAATAAACCCGTCCCATTGAACAATCCGGTTTGGTTCAATGATTGAAATCAGAAATGGTCGCTAATAAGTAATCGGGATTCCGTTTGTAATAAAATTTTGAGATGATTATTGATTGAGATAATTATTGAGGCAGTTGGTTGTAACTTGTAATAATGGAGATAATGGAACTCATAATTTTTTTGTGTTTCGTAGTTTGGTCGGTAATGAACGAATATGAAGCACAGATTAAGGAGGGTAATTATAGAGTTTATTTATTTAAGTGTCGAATGATGATTATTCTTAATGAGGTCGAACCACGAGCCTATTGGTGGAAGAGGACCACGAATCTATCGGCTATGTAGATTGTGTTGACTCGTAACCGGATTCGGTGAGCTACTTGCTGCTAGGAGATTCTTTCTTCCCACCATGATTCGAACTTCGAAGCTCGATTTCATAAATGGAAAATTATTAAGATGAGTCATACATAATATAAATTTGATATTCTAACTCTTTCCAAATGAAAGACGAGTCATGTGAAGCTGAAAACAAATCCAATGTAATTATAATATGGTTATTGCAAAGAAGATAAATGTGAGCTTAAACAAAGCAACGATGAGCTGTGACTAAATCATTCTTCAGAATCTTGGCGGCGCTGCTGGAATTTGGAATACAAAGAAAAATAATTTGTCATATTATCCATGTCTATCTATCTATAATCTTGTAGCGTACTATATTGTCTTGTGCATAGAGATATACGCAGTGGTTGCATTTGCATGAATGTTTACAGGGCATTATCTGCTTTTATATATGTGGACGTCATAAAATTGGTAATACTCAGCATTGCATGTGTTCTTGTGTCTGTCCCGTAAGAATTTTTTTCCTTTTTCCTTAGTGCCCCGACCCAAATGTAGTTTATCTTTTGTCGACAGTGCAAGTGAAGCGTCATTGATTTGACCATATATACGAGTTTACAAGGAGCAGAGCTGTTTTTATCCAGAGGAGATTTTGGATTATCGTTATAAAAGAGTTTTTTTTTGACATTAGTAAACTATCTCTACACAACACTCGGATTGGGTCAAGTGAGTCATAGTACCAATCCAACCTTATTCAGCAAATATAGTATATAAAATCAATTATCAATATACATGAAAATGATAATTATCTAACGCATAAATTAAGAAATCACATCTAAAATGTTAAAGAATCAATCTTTAAAGTAACTCATGAGCAAAAATGACACTAAGTTTGACTATAAGTAATTAAGGATCGGAGAAAAATATTATTCATGACTGTAAAGTTTCTTAAAAAGAAAGAAACAAAGCGACTAAAAACTGCATTTAATCAATGAGTGGCAGCAATAGCATAAACGAATTCGTAAGACGCGCGCAACCACTGCACACCAAATCATCTTCTCCTTATACCCAGTTCCAGGCACATACTTATCCCACAAAACCATCATCTTCCCACCGCAACCCACCGATTTAACACTATCATAACTGACAAACTTCGGTATCCTCTTTAAACCCCTTAGTTTCCTCCAAACTCTTTCCTTTCCATCCATGTCACGCCATTGAAACTCACCACTGGAAGCATTATAAGAGAAGGTTACGTTCCCTATCACACAATCACAATGGGCATTTCCGCTGGCGTAGAGGTTTGGACCAACGGCGACGACAGATGACCAATCCTTAGGAGGAGAGTTGAGAATTGAGATTGGAATCAAAAGATTGCCACTTGACTTCTCCTTCTCCTTCTTCTTCTTCTTCTTCTCCTTCTGATCAGGTTTCCGGCTGAGAGTGAACCAGCGAGGGTTAGAGTCAGGAGGGAATCGCAGGCACACGAAGAGACAACCTTCGGTGCGGCCTAAGAAGGATCGGGCCTGGTTAATCTCCGGTGGGGCAAGGAGTGAGCGAAAACGCTTGCAGACTAAGGAGAGAGTTGGGTAATACAATCTCGAGACGCAAGCTAAGCAGCTCTGTAACAAATCATCCGGAAGCGAATGAATCGATATCGGTTCCGTCGACGGTTTCTTCAACGGTGGCTCTTCGCCGTTCGCGGCGGCGGAAGCTATATCTGTGGACGACATTGCGAAATTCGCCGCCACGACTCTCAGCCAGAGGGTTTTGGCTGGACACGTGGGCTAAACGCGCTATATATTCGCGCGTGACACAAATGGCTATTAAATTGAACCGGTTCGAATTAAACGATTTCGACTGAACCCGTTACATTGAACAATCCGGTTTGGTTCCATTCTTGAACGTACGAAGCCTATAATCATAATGGGCCTAGGTCTCTAGGCCTTTTATACTATTTCCCGCACATAAATCAGGCTTCACTCCCTTCCCGCCAAATAGTTTCCCGCCAAAACATCCACTAAAGATAAGCCACTTGGTTTCTTCCCGCGAAATAAAATAATAATTAAACAAAAATCTATCTCTCTATCTCTCTCTCTCTCTCTCTTTCGGCGAAGAAGGTTTAGTTAGCTATGCCGGAATCAGGTCAGATATCTCGGAAGAGGATGCGATTCTCGTCTTCTGCAGCTAGCGAGATCCTCGCGACGAGAAAATCACAGTACCAGAGAAACGGCTCCGGTGGCCGAATCGCTCCGGCCGTATCTCAAACCGGAAACGGAATTCGTTTCAATCAGACGCCATCACTCAGCGGGAAGATCATTTCGAAAATCATCCGGACGTATCCTCGAGTCACCATCAAGGATCTTCGTCTCCGACGCGTGTTCTCTCCGAGCTCGATCTCCATAGACTGGGAATTTAAACCCAAAGGGGAAACTCTAACCAAGGCACAAAATGAGGAACCTCAATGCGAATCTCTCAATTCGAACAGTAAGTTTCTCGACCCATAGTCTGGATTTTGGAGCAATGTAGAATAGATTGCGATTTTCGAGAAATTTACTGGTCCGGTGATGGGTTTTGGTTGTGAATCAGTTGCGAAAGAAGGAAACAAAATCGAATCTGGTGGATTAGGAAATGTAGAAGTAGAAGATTTCCTGGAAACGACGCCACCTGAATCCGAATTGATGAGCGGTGAACCTATCTCGGCGGTGAATGAAATAGAGCGTATCTGTGAAGAAATCAATGGATCAGCAGTGAAGAAAAGTGTTACTAATCTCTCCCGCAAATCGGTATGCGTTCTTGTGCCTATGTTGATCGAATGATACATTTAAGTTTGCTGTTTGTTTATTTTGCTTCTTATTGATGTTTTACTCGTACAGGTTCTTCATCAATGTACTCGAGCAAAGATATTCAAGAACCCTGGCTCCTTCAGCTACAAGAGAATGCTCCCATACCTGATGCAAGCTTCAGAAGGTATTTCTTCTGGAATCCTTGTTTTTGTGAATCAAAACTGATTTTACCGAGTTTGATTCAGAGGAAGCTGGAATTTGATATGCTAAATTGTTAATTTTGTCTCTCTACAGATGGAACATCATCAGGCCGGTGTTTGAAACCTGAGAAATCTTTTGGCCAGAATCCTCCAATTATAAATTTGTCCTGTAACAAAGAAGCTGAGGAAACCAAAATTGCTGGTTCTGAGGATCCAAAAGAGGAAGTAGCTGAATTGATGACAGGGAAACTTCCTGTTATGCAATCTGTGGACAGAGTCATCGATAACAACAATTCAGCCGGAAGCTTATGTGGAAATGCTAGCCCTTTGAAGAGGGTTATTGCGTCCAGCCCCAACAAGAAACCTGTAAGATTCTTTCCATCTATGAAGATGGTTCCTTCTTCTAGCTCTTATTTTCAGCTTTTATCTCCTGTGTTCCAACTGAGATTTTTTTTTTTGACATGAAACAGGCATGCTCTAAGCGCAAATTGTTTAAAACACCAGGCTCCGTTAACTACAGAAGAATGCTTCCATATCTTAGAGATGTTCAAGAAGATAAACCTCGTAAGCCTATTTCTAGTCTAATACAACTCTTAGATGTTCAGGAAGATGAACCATATATCAATACTTTGTCTTTGCTGGTTTTCTCTAGGTGTGCCTGAAACAGTCAATCATCAAGATCATCAAAAGAACACAGAGGAGAAAACTCCATCATCGATGCTAGACTGTGAGAGCGAAGGGACACTAGAAACGGTGACATCAAATGTTGCTAGAGAATCGGATACATGCTCTGACGAAGACAAAGAGACAGTTCCTTGTGAAAGTGCTTCTGTATCCTCAGAAGTTTCTGATCCTGACAAGGAACAAGAAACACAAGTTAAGCACGTCATCCCAAACACTGAAAAGAATTTGGAAGCACCTTACGATGCCTTGGACTTTGAGGCCCCATTATCAACTCCTCTTGCTACATCTTCATTGACCAGCACATTTGTCGACAATGGCGCAGAGGAAACAGAGGCTATGAGCATCCCAGAGCAACTAGAGGCAAATAGTTCGGATTTAACAGCTGAGATGCTTGACCCTACTGTGATATTGGCAACTCCTACCTCCATTTCTCCCACAAAGGGGATTCTAAAAAGAAGCATAAGAGGATGCAGAGGGATATGCTCTTGTTTGAACTGCTCCTCCTTCCGCCTAAACGCAGAAAGAGCATTCGAGTTCTCGAGGAATCAGCTACAAGATACTGAAGTCATGGTTTTGGATCTCGTCGGAGAAATATCTCATCTCAGGGATATGTTGGAGAAACATGACAGTGAATCCTACAAAAGTCAGGTGTGTGCAGAACAAACTTCATAACATTTCCTTTTCTTGGTAGAGTCACATCAATCAATCTATTTGGTTTATCACAGCTTACCTGTGAAATATGCTTAAGGCTACACCTGTAGAGAGTAGACAGACAAAAGTTGTTACAGAGTTGGCTAAATATCTAAATGACAGTTATGTTTCTTTTCAACAGGCTGGAGAAGCTGCAAAGAGAGCTTCTGAGGCAGCAGAGCTTGCGAAAAGCCGTCTTCACCAGATGAACAATGATCTTCAAGTTCATTGCAGAATCCCCGTGAGTTTATCCATAATCAAATTGTCTCATTCTGCTTTTTGTTTAAAAACAAACATATCTAGTTGAAGCTGTTTCAAAAAACACATGATTCTCACTCTCCATGTGTTTGTTTTTTTTTTTTCCAGAACGAACAACGAGCAAGAGTGAAATTCGCTCACTACGTTCACGAGAAGACGATACTAAAAGCAACCGAAGCTAACAACCTGATCCATACATCACCACCCTGAAGCAACTAGGTTCCTTATTTTCTTTCTAACGTCACCTGTCTCCACATTATCTAGTTTCATGTCTTTTTTTAGTTTTGAAAAGTGAGAGCTGTCTCTTTCTTTTGTGTCCCTGAAGAGAAGTAATAGATCATAGATCAAATTGCCGTTATACATTTAGTCCATGTGATTATATTTATTATCTTCTTTTTTTTTTTAAAAAAAACCACCTCTTCTTCTATGTACATACGCAATAGTACTGCTATAAAAGCAAATCTCCTGTGATCTTTTTAGCAAGTTGCAGATAACAACAATATTGTGTGTTTAAGTGTTACTATTATCCACATACTTGCCTGTGAATCTTTGTACCTTTTCATTTGGATTGTTATAGATAAAGTCATGTTTCGTACAAGTGTTCATACTTAATTATTGTTTATTTTGGCATATTTTGGCCTCTGCAAGTTAAGATTCAAGAATTTGGATTTTTTTTAACCTGTTTTAGTACATGTGTCCGTGAGTCCCGTGACACATTTATTTGACTCGTAGGAATGAATACGCATTGGAATAATGAAGAAATCAAATTATTAGAAAAACAACAACAAAGAGAATTTGCACTAAACAACAATAGATATAGATAGAGATAGAGAGAGAATCACATGTTTTTTTTCTAGACTCTAGACCTCCTACACTCTGGAGGGAATCCTTGAGGAAACCTTTTGAGATCAGAGCAATAATCATAAATCATAAAATACTTTTGAACCCATCTCAGTCTTCTTCTCCCGTAAGCATTAAGCTCACTAGCCACCACCTGTTGAGACTCACCATTAGTGAAAGAGCTCTTGAACTTAGGATCACAGAAAGATGACCCTGAAGAGACTGTACAAGCCGCTGCGTTAAAGCCTCTGTAGTAAGCTGTGAAAGGAGCTTTTGACCAATCTGTCTTAACCAAACCACCTCTCGTTGCCCAATCATCAGCGTTCCATAAGCTCGAGTAAATCCTCATTGGCTGCTTCTTGGGAAACGGAACACCAAGCTGCTCTGCATTGTTAAACACCCTGATCGGAACATTATCCACCATGAATCTGCAGACAAGACAAAAACAAATGTTAGAGACGACAAAGAAAGACATAATAAAGTTTTGGTTTTTAAGATGTTTTAAAGTCTAATTACATGATGTGTTGAGGTCTCCAGACAAGAGAGTAAGTGTGGAAGTTCTTGGTTGGGTCGAACCAGAGATAAAACTGTTGCTCTCTGTTTCCTTTGCCTTGTGCAAAGACATTAGTGTGGAGAACATAAGGCTTCCCTGTCTCGTTACCAAGAAACTCGAAATCTATCTCGTCGTGTGTTGGTCCTTCCGACGACAACTGCAACATTTTTTTTACATGAATTAAAAAAAAAATAAAAAAAATGGGTCTCTGTTTTTTTTTGAGAATGTGAGTGTGTTTAAAGCTTACGTAGTAGGCGGTGACGGTACCGGCGGAGTTTCCGGCGACGAGCTTGAGCTGCATATCGATTCTTCCGAATAAATATTCCTTCTTGGATTTGAAACCCGACCCGGAAACCCGGTCTAGTGAAAGTGACAGCATTTTTCCTCCGCTGAAGATTTTGCCTCTGTGTTCACCCCAAGTCAAGTCGAACTCGTCGTCGAAGTTGCCGGAGTAAGCCGTTCCGACCATTGTCAGAGCTAAAAACATCACCAAGACGGTGAGGTTCAAGGTTCGACCCATTGTAGGGGGTTGGATGATAGAAATGAAAGTTATGGGGCTTATTTTAGTAATGATGGAATAAAAAGGGTTTTTGTATGTTTTGTATGTTCGAGGAGTTTTTGATGTGAGATGGGTTTTCAAAGGGGATAGGGTATTTATAGGAGGTGAAGAGTCTTGGGAAGCCAACTACAGTTGTTTTTTCATAATTATAGTATTTTTTTTTTTTTTAAACTATAGTTTATATATATATATATATCAAGAATGTTATCAAATGAAATTTTTTGGTTTACAAATTGTATTGATAAAATGCCTAACCTTATAAATTAGTCTTATGGTTATGGCCAAAAAGATAAAAAAAGAAGAATGTAAACATAACCAATCATAGTTTGTCTTTGTCAAGTCTAAACCTCTATTATCGTTTAGCATTAAATTTTTTTTCCTACTACCTCTGTTTCATATTACTTATTATTCTGCCAAAATATATCTGGACAATTTGTGGATGTATCAAACTCAAATGACAACCAGATACATTGCAAATAAAAAATGTCAGAATGACAATTAATATGAAACGGAAGGAGTATTGTTGAGTTTGTAGATTAGGCTTTTGCAATCTATTTATAATCCTTAAACCACACACTATATAATGCAAAAAAAAACAAACAAACATGAACTGTCTTTTGAAGTTGATGAATATTTTCCCTTGTGTTGTTGTAAATAAACATATGATTATTAAGTACTTTTGTTGTTTTCTTTCTTCTGCATTTATAAGTTGTGTCGTTAATAAACAATATTATTTTTACAAATATATACTTTCACTTATCCATATTATGACTGGAATAATTCAAATTTTAAACTGAAGATAAAAAAATGAAAGCTGTCGAAAAGAAAGAAACAAAAAAGAGAAAGAGAGGAGTGCGGGACAGAAGAGAGTGATCTATCAGTGAATAGCTTAGCTGTTGCCAGCTCTGTTTCTTCTCCCATCAAACCTGGAGCCTCTCTTTTTTATTTTGGCTTTTTTCTTTCTTCAGATTTAAATAAAGTTCAAAAAAATTTTGAACGAAAAATAAGAAGAAGAATTATGCTTTATTTATGTTTTGTATGGTATACGCTAAACAAGTAAGCTAAATTTTATTCAAGTGTGACTTCAAAGGTATAATAATATGTGGTTTATGCTAGCAACCCAACGAAATAACAAATTTTAAGTGCTGTTTTTGGTATGGATTGGATATTGTGAATGTAGTTTTAACTGAATAGAGTGAGATCTACCGCTAACAAACCAACAAAACATTAAAATTAATGTGAATTTTTTGTTTTACCATTGCTTATAAGTTCGTATAACGTAATTGTTGGATTCATAATAGCTTACACCATTGTNTCCCCCTTTTAAAAAAAAAAAAAAAAAAAAAAAAAAAAAAAACTATTGGACAAAAAATTAGAAATTCCTAAAATCTGAAAACATTAAACTTATTATGATAGTTTCAGATTGTAAATCCTTTACGGTTCATTTGTTTATTTTTTTGGTCCAATAGTTACAATCCTTTATTGTGATTGTAGGAATTTCACATATTTATCGTTCCATTTGTTTATTTTTGTTGGTCCAATAAAAATATATGGGTGCACTTGTGAGTTGTGACCTCTCAAACCTGCCCCGTGTCACGTGTCTGTCTCCATTAATCCTCACCTCTTTTATTGAATACTCCTTCTGTTCTTGTAACATCCGTGAACCAGAAAGTTGTTTTATAAATGGTATCGGATGGCATTAGAGGTTCAGGAGTGGATTATACATGATCCTTGAGGTGTGAATCTAGGATTTATTGTACATGTTCTTGTTTGATTGTTGTACAGTCGGTCTGAGGTTCAAACACTTTGAAGAAAACGTGTGAAAAACTCTCAAACCGCTAGTGTCGATCGACACCGGTTTTTGGAGTCGATTCTGGTTTAAGTCGATCGATTTTGGAATTTGGGTTTTGGTTTGGTCGAAGGGNGGGTTTTGGTTTGGTCGAAGGGTGTCGACCGACACCAAGGAGTGGTGTCGATCGACACCAGCTTCAGAAAAATCGAGTGGTTCGATTTAAATCGGCCGGTGTAGCTGGTTTGGGCAAGGAAGCCCTATTTCTCGAATAAAACACTGAGCAGC
>OVBJ01001009.1:0-36320 GCA_900406535.1 Noccaea bulbosa | reverse complement strand
TATAGAGATTATTACTTTATCGAGTATTACTTTATAGAGGTTCTACTGTACATTGGGGTCAAAATATTTTGGCTATGCTTAAAACTATATTCCATGAAAATAAATAGTCATGGACGAAATAACATAAAAAAAACCACAAACCAGGGGTCAAATGAGAGTTTGGACATAAGTTAACAGGGTCACAAACCAGTTTTATCCAGTTTTATGGTATAACATATGAATATTATTACTATATTTATAAAATCTGTAGGGGTCAGGTGACCATCCTCCTCTCCACCTAGTTCCGCCACTGCCTCATGCAAGACCATATAACTTTTCACAATTACTTAAAGAATACAAATTGATATCGACATAAATTTTCGGATTTATCTAACTATTCACGTTTGTGTTCAACGTATTTATTAAGGCTTAAAATCCGGACAAGGGGATGCTTTTTTGCGGAAAGTTTTTCTTTGTTTTTTTGTAGATGGTACTATGAATGGGATCGACATATCCGTTAAATAAAATAATAAATTTTATATTAGTGTTTAAACTAAATCCCAACACTGTTCCGCGCCCGTCATGGCGTCATATATGAATTTGGTCACTGGTATATATTTCTGACAACATATGTATACTCATTATGATTCGTTATTGGTGCTNTTTTTTTTTTTTTTTTTTTTTTTTGTAACATATATGCATTTGATAGTTACACATGCTCTAGATCAATTTCAAAAAACGAACAACAATATTTTATTATTCGACCGTCACATATTTATTATAACTCCGAAATGTCACTGGGAGTCTGGGACGGCTACACACCCTATTTATAGAGGAGCCACTCGCACTTTCCAATTTAGCTTTTCCCTTTACAATATCAACTGATTTCTCATCAATGGAGAATGAGAAAGGTGAGAATTCAAGTACATTCAAAATGGAGAATTCTGCACAAGAGAGGGGTTTACCGTATGTGCCCGATTGTTACGTCGTCCCACCTTCCTGCGAGCCACGTGATGCGCTCGATTCAAATACCAAAATTGTACCGACAATTGACGTTTCTCGTTTGAAAGCCGGCGATGATGAACGTCGAGGGGTCATTCAAGAGTTAAGTTTTGCATGTCGGAATTTTGGTTTTTTCCAAGTAAGTTATTTCACATCATTTCGTCATATTTTTTTTTAATCTGTGTGGAAATATTTTGCTTACATTGTTTCTTGAAATTTATTAGATACATTCACTTATTAGCTATTAGAAGCCATATATTCAATATTCAATATAGTCAACATAGCTTGTGTCATTATATGTTTCTGTTTGAAGCCAAGTTAGTGGTTGAAAANAGTTTTTTTTTTTTTTTTTTTTTTTTTTTTTTAACGAATTAAATATCAAGTCTCTTAGTCATTGAAAAACTAAATATCAGCCTTTCTGAGTCATTTTAGTCTTAACACGTGACAACATGACGTTGCTGTCACATGCCGGGTCAAAACCAGTTCGAATCTGGTTATTTTGCTCCCAGATTTTTCTTATAACATTTTTCGGTTCTCCTCCCTCATCAACTGATTCGTGTTTCTTGATCTTTGGTTCGGTTAATATTATTAGATAGTGAACCATGGAATCAATCAGAACATACTAGACGACGCACTGGCGGTTGCGAACTGCTTCTTCGAGCTCCCGGCTAGGGAGAAGAAGAAGTTTATGTCGAACGATGTGTACGCACCGGTTCGGTACAGTACAAGTCTCAGGGACGGTTTGGACAAGATCCAGTTCTGGAGGATATTTCTAAAGCACTATTCACATCCTCTTCATCGTTGGATTCACCTCTGGCCTGAAAACCCACCCGGATACAGGTACATTTACACGTATTCATGATAATGTTTATGTATATATATATAGTCCATATATGTCACTGATTAGGTCATTATACATTGCATCTAGAAAAATAAACAAAAAGGATTTTGCTTATAGCGGCGATTTTTGTTCTATCTCTTGTTGAGCTATTGGACTCTATATCACCTGGACCGCCCTAGCTTAAGTAATTGAAGAACCACAAAATTTTATTTTTTCCAAAAATACCACAAAAAAAAAACTAAAAATCCTTTTTTTTTTTTTTTGTAAAACAACTAAAAATCCTTTTTGCTATTCTTTTTTTTTTTCCAACCATAACTGTATGTTTGTTGTTTTCAGCAACGGAATAGAGTAAGAGATTATAAATGTACATTATTCACAAGACTATTTTGCAAGAAAAGACATTTTTCCTTTTTAGGTTTGTTTTCTACGATTTATTTTTAATTCTCATTCAGACCATGTCTATCATCACATCGTGTAGCATATAGCATGTGTTTATAATTTATACGTTTGCGTATTTTAGGGAAAAAATGGGAAAGTTCTGCGAAGATGTGAGGAAGCTATCTCTCGAGATATTGGGAGCGATAACGGAGAGCCTAGGTCTAGGGAGAGACTACCTGTCGTCTCGGATGGACGAAAACGGTATACAAGTCATGGCCGTTAACTGTTATCCACCGTGTCCACATCCTGAGACGGCATTAGGTCTGCCACCGCATTCAGACTACAGTTGCATCACCGTCCTTTTACAGAACATGGCCGGTCTAGAGATCTTCGATCCGATGGGTATGGGTCACGGTGGCTCTGGCCGCTGGGTTCTTGTCCCAGAAGTCAAAGGTGTACTCAAGGTAGGTTTCAACTCTTTGATCTAAACCGGAGGAATCACATTATTTATATCAATCCACAACCAGGCTCATGTTTCAATTATTTCGGCTTAGGTCTAAACCGAAGGGAATTGTTTTATTGTTATTGTTTCCCTCGAAAAAGATTACAGAATAACCGGACTCTATTTATATTGTTTTATTTATTTAATAGGTCCATATTGGTGACCATGTGGAGGTGCTAAGCAATGGATTATACAAGAGCGTCGTTCATAAAGTTACTCTGAATGAAAAGAAGACGAGAATCTCCCTCGCGAGCTTGCATAGCTTGGGTATGGACGAGAAGATGAGTGTACCGAACCAGTTGGTTAATGATGAAAATCCGGTTCGGTATAGAGAGAGCAGCTTTAACGATTTTCTTGATTTTCTTGTCAATAATGACATTTCTCAAGGGGATAGGTTCATTGACACTCTTATAATCAAGGACTGATCGAGTTTTAAGACGTTGGGTAAGGGTGTACGAGTAAGATAGACCGGTTTAGTTAACGCGGTATATGACTCGGTCCATGTCCTTTTACCTTTAAGCTTTAACCTGTGTGATAACGTGGACATGTATAGATATCAGAGACATACGTGTTAAATCGTAATAGAAATATTATTTTGATGGAAGCATTTCCTCGATTACCAAATTCACTGAAATCAAAGTAGCAGCTTAATTAAAATTATGAATAGCATGTATACAGGCGTATAATCCTATATAGTGCTGTATATAGTTATATATATATATATATATTTTTTTTTTTTTTTGATAATCCTGTATATAGTTATATATGTTAGCAAATTTGTTATAAATTTAGAAAGTGTTACTCGTGATTGTGATTTTTTTTTCCTACAGTGTCAAATAGATTTTATGTTGTTTGATTAGGTAATAGACTTATCTATACACATTTCTAACTTAACCTACAAATTAATACACACAAGAATAATAAATAAACGTGTTTAATAATAATAGTCAAATAATGTACATACAGTATGTGTCACTCGAAAGACACAAAATAAGTAAAATTCATTCAAGAACTTGACAGAGTCATAGCTTCGATCCGAATTTACCAAAAAGTTAGGCTCTTATTTCGCTACCGATAAATATTTGTTTTTATTTTAAAAGGATTTTTAATAGCGAATTACATAAAACCTATCGTCTAATTAAACACCAACACCCCCAAAACGTATTGTGTTTTAGCCTGAATCAGTTTTCCTTTTAAAGATAAAGAAACTGATTTAAGTCCTTGACCAAAACAAGGTCGGAGCAAACGCAAAATATGTACAGATCCGCGAGCTGGAACCGTGTGACTGAGGATTACTCTGTGCCTTGGTCTGCACCAAAGGGTTTGTGGAAGGGCCTAGACGAAGATGAATCGTCTCCATATGATCCTAACTGCCAGGAAGTGACCAAGAAAGAGAAGCCACGTGCCAAGTTCGCTGAAAACGCCGTTCACATCATCCCTTTTGTCCTTCTCGCTTGTGCTCTCGTCCTTTGGTTCTTCTCTAATCCAGGTATGAACTCAAAAAAAATTGATAATTTTTCTTTAAACTTTTTTTTTTTTTGAATGAATGAATGTAAAAATTTTCTTTAATCTTAAATTACTGTACATTAGTAATCGTCTTCAATTTTTTTCTAACGCTGACTGTATCATTGTGGGTTCCACATATAGATGTGGATGTTGGGGTAAAAGAGGAATCGATGGCGGCTAGAATCGAAGGATTAACGATCGAAGGAGACATTGACAATGACAGCGATGGAACTCAGACCGGATTCTTAGGCGCCACCACAGAAGTCAGAGGTTTAGACAAGACGAAGCTAAAACACGACGTTAATAAGCGTCATCGGAGGATACAAACTTCAAGGAAAGTGGCGAAAGGATTTTAATTATTAGTTTTCTATTTGTTAAACAGGAGTTATCTTCTCTATATTACTCAATCTGTTTCATAAAACTTGATATTTTAGAAAAAATATATCTACAATTAATTGGATGTATCTAGATATATTTTGAGTCCAGATACATCCAAATAATATCCAGATATATTTTTCTAATACATCAAATTTTCTGAAACAGATGGAAAAACGATTCTTAATTGCTATTTTACTTCCGCATTAAAATTGAGATGTCGTTTTTGGCAACATTTTGATATAATTTTTCTTTAACATTCGCCAAAACTACCCAAAAAAAAAAAAAGACTATACTTTTTTGCTAATGGAAAATGAAAAACAAATTTTGATGTTAAAAAAAAAGATGACTGAACAAATTAAGGATATAAAGTTCAAAAGCTGACAGATGACAATTGTGCATGTAATTGACTTTTTTGAAAACCAAAACATAGATCATTCCAAAACAGAAAATGTTAGCTGACATTGTTTTTTGAACAAAACCGTCGGTTGATAGATCTGCCAGGAAAATAAAATGCTAATCTATGGTCTAAACAAGTTAAGCTACTTTTGGTGGAATAAGCTACATTCCGTAGGGTATCTTTTCCTCCTTAGAGTATACTTATATATATTTTTTGGTCGTCTTACAAATGAGTAAAATATAGTTATGGAAGAGAAAAATCCTGGAAATTCTACAAAAACAGTTCTCAATACTGGTTCCAAACCTACTACAAAAGAGAAACGGCTGTCGAGGAAATAAAGGATCCGTCTCAACACGTGTGCCAGATGGAGCTCCTCACCCTTTTTATTATAAGTTCCTCTGATTATCATTTACACGTGTGCCTTGACATGCAATTTTTACCACTCGTGTGTGTTTCTTCAAATGTTTTTCACTCTTCACCTAAAAACGCCGCCGTTTCTGTCAACGTCTGTTAAGTGTTAACTTATCTCTCACGGATCAACACCATTATCAAATATTTAAATATACTCAATTATCTTAATTTTTCGGTCTTTAAATATTCAGTTATCATCTTAACGAGCGTTGGTGACAATTTTTGTAAAGTACGATGATATACACTTGTGGTATACTTTATAAATAACGTGGTATTGAAGCTGCATTTCAAAAACAAAACTTGAATTCATATGAGTTTACCTTTCTTCCTCTTCCGTTGCCGTTAAGATATTAATCCACAATATATATGTCCGTGTTATATAAAATTAACTGTAACGTTTAATATATAGTTTTGGCATTTTTCATATTAAAAGTTTGTAGAGGGTAAAACTATTAAATATTCGACTTTTCATTTCGTTTTTCCTCCTATAAATTCCATCTTTTGGTTTCCTAAATTTTAAATGTTTTTCCTAAGATGAAATCTCTATAGTTCCTTTTTTTTTTTTTTTTTTTTTTTTCCTTTCTAAACTAAAATGCAATAGACGACATTCAATCATTGCGAGGAAAAAATGTTGAAAAGCGTAAATTCAGTGGCATTTTACGATATGGGGGAGCAGCAATTTTCTACTTTAGGGTACATTGTAAGCAAACCTGTTAATGCAGGAGCGTACGAGACTGAACCTCCGATCCCGACCGTCGACGATGCGATCTACGGCTCAGATGAGTTCCGCATGTACGCCTACAAGATCAAACGGTGTCCGAGGACTCGAAGCCACGACTGGACGGAATGTCCCTACGCCCACCGCGGCGAGAAAGCCACTCGCCGTGATCCTCGCCGTTACAGTTACTGCGCCGTCGCATGCCCGGCGTTCCGGAACGGCGCATGTCACCGTGGAGACACCTGCGAGTTTGCACACGGTGTGTTCGAGTACTGGCTCCACCCGGCGCGTTACCGAACACGCGCCTGCAACGCCGGAAACTTGTGCCAGAGAAAAGTGTGTTTCTTCGCCCATGCGCCTGAGCAGCTCCGGCAGTCCGAGGGAAAGCACAGGTGCCGGTATGCGTATAGACCGGTGAGAACGACGACGGCGAGAGGCGATGGTGTGGGGATGATATTGGACGGTGAGGATCATGACACGTGGCGGTCTCCGGTGAAAAGCGGGAAAAGTGATTTAGATATAAACGAGGCGAGGTTGTTCAAGTGTTGGAGTGGGATGAGCATTGTGGATGAGCCTTCCGATTTGGGTTTGGATTTGTCGCATATTGATTGGATCTCAGAGTTGGTGGATTAAACTGAGAGAGAGAAAAAAATTAACGAACCGATGAATAAAAGTGGATTTTGTTCTAATCCAATCGAGTCGATGATGCAAGATGAAAGACATCATCTTGGCATGTATATGGTAAATCTTGTAATGATTACTTGAAATGTCGGAAAAAGAGTTATTTCTTAAAGCATGTTAACTGATTCTTGGTCTTCTATAAGTCTATTTAGGGTTCAACAAATCATCTGTTAGATCCTCTAACACCAATCCTAACCCTTTTTTATCATAATAATCGAATTTCGATATTTAGCTTTAATTGGTATTCTAACCACGTGATTTTGATACAGAGTTTCAAAAGCGGAGAACACGAGACAAATTCTTGAGCAAGAAAAACTAAGTTACAGCCACAACTAATAGTTTTTGTTTCAGCAAATTTCTTATTTCCAAAACATGTATTATTTCAACTCTCTTTCTGTTAAAAATTGCTTAATTTGTAGCCAACGGCCCAACAAGCCCACGCCGATTTCGACCCAAAATATAAAGCATTTTTCTTTTTCTTTTGGCTTTTCAACAGTCCAACTCTCAAGCAAACTCTACTACAAAATTACAAATCGTTAAATCCTTTCAAGACGAATGTAATTACGTGTTACAGCATTTACACTAACTTTTCCAAGAAACTTTGTATCAGCCTTTTTTTTTCCTTAAAGAATCATTACATGAAACGTATTATGCAATTTATAGATGCTACATGTTGGAACAGCTAGACCAATATCCTTTACTTTGGAGGTTTGCTTCCACCCGCCGGTGCAGCTCCACCCGCAGGTGCAGATCCCCCCGCCGGTTCAGCTCCACCCGCAGGTGCAGCTCCTCCCGCAGGAGCACCTCCGATTTTGAACCAAGGTTGATTTTTTAACCAGTCTAGTGTATTTCCAGAATTTCCATCCCGAGACCATGTAAATGCACCTCCTAGTGTACCTCCCCCTGCTCCCGGTGCAGATCCTGATTGATCTCCGAACGTTCCAGAAAATGTTCTCCCTCCTAAGGTTCCTCCATATCCACCTGAGATCTTTAGCATATTCATCAATGGAGTTTGGGCTGACAGAGCAAACTTAGTTCCTTTCCCAGTCCTATCACACACACACAAACACAAACAAGTTTTTATATACGTCAGACGTTTAAACATGTGGCTTCTGAATATTTTATTTAATATGACATCCAAAGCCTTGGCCAAATTAAGGCTAATATGTGCCGTTGCGCAGAAATTGTGAATAGTAATAAAAGCATAAATCTCGAGTTATTTTAAGATAATTTGTTTAATATTTACCTAACGAGCCTCATGATGAGACCCAAGGCCGTCAATCCGAGGGTGGCACCGGCCGTGAGCCCACTGGCAAGGAATGTTGTGGCTATAGTGGCGGGTACCAGAATCGGACTGAATACGATGAAAATCGGTGTGGATACGATTAATGCTACTGCTGAACCGGCGAGTGTTAGACCGGAAAAGGCTAGGAAGACTACAGGTCACGAAAGCAATACAAATTCGAATAACGTTCAACAATGGAATGAGAAACATTTTGAGAAAAGAATGTTAAATTTCGATCACTGAGAATGAGATTCGTTATAAAAGAAGTTCTTCGCTCATATGTTGAGAATCTTGAGATCGGATAGTTGTGTTCTAATGGTAGGAAGAGATGGATTTTATGGACTCTAACGTACGATACATGCAAAGCGATGGGAGTAAATAGAGAGATATGTGATGTGATACATTACGACACGTCACAATCCCTTTCCTTTTATTTGTGTGTGTGGGGTTTGTCATGTTTTTTGAGCCTTGTTTTATTTCTTGTAAAAGCTCAAACATTAGTTGTCATGTTAGAATTGATGTTTACTTCCAACCCTAAACCAAATTCTTTGAAGATGTTATTTGCAATCACGATTCGAGATGAGAGATATCTTGGCATGTATATGGTAAATCTTGTAATGATTACTTGAAATGTCGCGCAAAAAAAAATTTCTTGAAGAATATAAACTGATTCTTGATCTTTTCTAAGTCTTGTTAGGGTTCAGCAAATTTACTGTAAGATTCTCTTCAATCTCTATTTTTTAAAAAAATAAACTTTTACGTCTTATTTCTTTCTTTCTTTTTGCAAAACAAGGTCTTATTTCTTAACACCAATCCTAAACCCTTTTTATTATAACAATCAAATTTCGAGATTTAAGCTTTAATTGTTGTTCTAACCACGAGATTTTGATACAGCAACACTGAATTTCAAAGGAGAGACGAAATTCGTTTTCCAAAACATGTATTTCAACCCCTCTGTTAAATTGCTTAATTTTGTAGCCAACGGCCCAACAAGCCCAATCGATTTGTTAACTGACAAAATTTCGACCCAAAATATAGAGTCTTCCCAATAAAGCACTCATTTTTTTTCTTCTTATCAATAGCCTCAAGCAAACTCTACTACAAATCAGTAAATCCTTTCAAGACGAATGCAATTAAGTGTAAATGCGGCAACGTTTTGTATCAGTCTTATTCTTTTATCATTATATATGCAGAAACATTACATCAAAAGTATTATGCAATTTGTAACAGCTTGCCCAATGTCCTTTACTACGGGGGTGTACTTCCACCGGCCGGTGCAGCATCTCCGGTAGGTGCAGCTCCTCCTGTAGGTGCAGCATCTCCGGCAGGTGCAGCTCCTCCTGTAGGTGCAGCATCTCCGGCAGGTGCAGCTCCACCCATAGGTATATTTTTGAACCAAGGTTGATTTTTTAACCATTCAGGGATATTTCCAGAAAAAGATTTTCCATCCCAAGACCACGTAAATCCACCTCCTGGTTTACCTCCACCCGCAGGTGCAGCTCCACCCGCAGATTTATCTCCGAATGTTCCAGAAAATGTTTTCCCTCCAAAGGATCCTCCATATCCACCTGAAAACTTAAACAATTTCATCAATGGAGGTTGGGCTGATGGAGCGACCTTAGTTCTTTTGCCAGTCCTATCACACACACAAAGTTGTATTTATGTCAGGCATTTATTATAATAATAAAAAAAAAATGTGTACCATATTCTTATTAATTACGTTGAGAGCTCTGCGAATGATATTTTCAGAAAAAAAATGGAAAACAGGTTGTGAATGAGTAGTATATACGAATAATAAGGTGTAACTAATTCAAAAAAAAAAAAAAATTGTTAAAATTTATAAAAGCATACCATATAAAATGATATATAAAAAAGCATAAATTTGGAGTGATTTCAATATAATTTGTTTAATATTACCTAACGAGCCTCATGATGAGACCCAAGGCCGTCAATCCGAGCCCGGCACCGGCCGTGAGCCCACTGGCAAGGAATGTAGTGGCGGGTACCAGAATCGGACTGAATACGATGAATATCGGTGTGGATACGATTAATACCACGGCTGAACCGGCGAGTGTGAGACCGGCAAAGGCTAAGAAGACTACAAAGGTCACGAAAGCAATACAAATCCGAATAACGTCCAACAACGGGACGAGAAGAGTGAACATTTTGAGAAAAAATGTTAAATTTCGATGACTGAGAATGAGATTAGTTTTAAAGGAGTTCTTCGCTCTCATGCATATGTTGAGATCGGATAGTTGTGTTCTAGTCGTGCATGGGAAGATATGGATTTTATGGACTTTTTGTGTTCTAAGATACATGCAAAACGATGGGAGTAAACAGAGAGATCTGGGTTACATGCTTACATTACGTTACGTTAGGTCACGTCACGATCCCTTTCTTTTTATTTGTGTGCGTGTGTGTGTTGTCATGTTTTTTTAGCCTTGTTTTATTTTTGTCATGTTTACGGTTGGAACACCCCTAAACCAAGTGATTTGAAGATATCAAAAGTGGCGATTTTTTTTTTGGGTGAAAATAGGACAAAATCTTGCATTCCGGTCTTTCTAAATCTCGTAAAAACGAGCTTTTAAAATTCGTTTCTCGATTCTGATGAGGTTTGTTAAGTGGTGATTTGAGCTGATATAATAAATGAGAATATTGTTGAATACGAGAAGGATTCATCTTGAGAGCTATGCTTCTGCACTTGGACCAAGATTCATAGCTGACAAAATCGACAATGCAAGGCATTTGGCAGAGATGTGGAAACTGAGATGGCTTTCTCCGAATTGGATGTAAGACTTAAAAAAAAAAACTCGTTCATTATCTACTGATTGTGTTGCAATATTACCGAAGCGATTAGTCTTCTACAAACACTTTAAAACATGTTCATTATCTACTGATTGTGTGTGTTGCAATATTAATTTATAATGAGCGGACTCTGTAAAAACAGGTTTGAAACCAGTAGAACATTCGAAACCAATCCTGAGTGGGGCGTTGCTTTAACTTTTGGAGCATCTAAGTTATTACAATGTTTTGCTTATGGCAAATGCAATTGAGTCTTTGTTTCAAGATGTGATACTGAAATTGTATGTTCACTGTGTAATGTTGCAGTTTCTTAAACTGATTAGATCTACAAGGGTCGGTCTGTAATTATACATATATAGCTAGGCGAGAGAGGCTAAACCGTTTTACATACGGTTGAATGATGATTAGAAGACTGCAGATTGATATGGTCGTCTTTGTCTATAAGAGAAACCAACAAAAACTTTGATCTCAAATTATATTCTACATTTAATATGTTTGGGCCTAGGTAAATGCCCATGAAATAAGCTTAGGCCCGAGTGAAAGCCTATCGAATAATAGTAGGCCTGAATAAAAGGCCATTAGTTTTGTACCATTAGTTTTGTAGCTAACTGCCCAACCAGCCCAAGCCGATTTGTTAACTGATAAAATTTCGAACCATTAAGTTTATATAGAGTCACCAATAAAGAGCCTCATTTTTTTTTTTTTTTGGTTGCTTCTCATTTCTCAACAGTTTCAAGTAAACTCTACTACAAATCGTTAAATCCTTTGAAGACGAATGCGATGAATGCGATTAAGTGTTACCGCATTTACAGTATCTTTTCCAACAAACGTTGTGTCGGTCTTTTTATTTTATTTTATCACTTATATGCAGAAACATTACATAAAACGTAGTATGCAATTTATATATGCTACATGTTGAAACAGCTAGACCAATGTCCTTTACTTCGGAGGTTTGCTTCCTTCGTAACTTACCATTTTCATCGATGGAGTTTGGGCTGACGGAGCGACCTTAGTTCCTTTCCCAGTCCTATCACACACACACACACACACAAGTTTGTATATATATGTTAAAACCCAAACAAAAAAAAAGGGAAACAGGTTTACACACTTCTTCGAATTATATATATACCATATTCTTTTTAAATAGGTTGACAGTTCTTCGAATTATGTTTCCAAAAATTGGAAAACAGGTTGTGAAGGATATAAAAGAACTCTCTTTTGTTTCTTCTAAGAACGTAGTATATAATATAACAATAATAAGGTGTAACTAATTCCAAAAGAAAAAGAACAAAATTGAGGTAGCATGTGAAGAGAATCCATAGAAAGACGAGAAAGATTGTGGGAGCTGCTTGAACCCAAAATTGAAAAAAACAAAATCATCACTAGATACGACCACCTTTAAATGTGTGGCTTCTAAATATATATTTTAAATAATATCCAAAGCTCTTGGCCCAAATTAAGGCTAATATGTGCATGCATGTGCACGTATGTGTGAATAATATATAAAAGAATTCTCGAGTGATTTCAGTATAATTTGTTTAATATTACCTAACGAGCCTCATGATGAGATCCAAGGCCGTCAATCCGAGGCCGGCACCGGCCGTGAGCCCACTGGCAAGGAATGTAGTGGCTACAGTGGCGGGTACCAGAATCGGACTGAATACGATGAAAATCGGTGTGGATATGATTAATACCACGGCTGAACCGGCGAATGTTAGACCGGCAAAGGCTAAGAAGACTAAGGAGGTCACAAAAACAATAAACATTCGAATAGTGTCCAACAATGGGATGAGAAGAGTGAACATTTTGAGAAAAATGTTAAACTTCGATGACTGAGAATGAGATTCGTTTTAAAGGAGTTCTTCGCTCTCATGCATATGTTGAGATCGGATATTTGTGTTATAGTCGTGGGACTTTGTGTGGTCTACGATACATGCAAAACGATGGGAGTAAATAGAGAGATCTTTGTTTCATTACGTCACGTCACATTCCCTTTCCTTTTATTTGTGCGTGTGTGTGTATTGTCATGTTTTTTTAGCCTTGTTTTATTTCTTGAAAAATCTCAAACATTAATTGTCGTGTTAGAATTAATGTTTACATTTGGAACACCTCTAAACCAAGTGATTTGAAAATATCAAAAGTGGCGATTCTTTGTGAAAGTACGATAAGGCCAGTTTGCTTAATTAGGGATCGATAAAGTCTTGCATTCCGCTCTTTCTAATCTCGTAAAAACGAGCTTTTAAATTTCGTTTCACGATTCTGATGAGGTTTGTTAAGTGGAGATATGAGCTAATATAAATCAGAATATATATTGTTGAATACGAGAAGGCTGGTCCTATTCGATTTTATCAAGTATATCTCCCATAAAATTTTGACGTTATACAAACATTGGAAGAATATGTGGTTTCGCGATTCCTCCCTCCACTTGGCTGCATAAAAGACAATCATGCACACTGGTATTAACCCTAAATGCCACCCAACGGCAACACACTAATTAGTGCTTAGAAATGTGACTAGAACACCATACAGCCAAGAATTAGTGCACATCTTTTTTTCCGCTGGATGGAGAGAGAGCAAGGTAAGAGATGAGGACAATGTCGCTGGAGTTTCACCAAATAACGCTGATTTGACAGGCGAATGCTCTTTTTTTTCTTTCTTCCTAACATATATTACAATTTGCAATTCGTTGTAGATGCATGCATGCGACTAGCATTAGCAGAGAAGATGCATATAAGAGTATTATATATCAACGTTAAAAACGCCACATGGCACATATACTGTATTCCAGATATTCTTCCCTATAATTAAATTACATAAGGAAACTCGACGACAGAAAGTTAAATCCGATCCTTTCAAGAAGAACGAAATAAAATAAAGTGTTACCACATTTAACTTCTGTTTTTATATAAATATTGTAACATAACAGCCTTTCTTTCTGTTATATAAATATGATCATAATAAGCAGGTTCAGCATTACATATACAAACATAATCGTTTTGAAAAGCCTTTTTCTTATAGTTTCCCGGTCATAAAATTTATCTTGAATTAATACAAGACAATATATGCTAAATAATGGAATAGCTCGACCAACGTCTTTTACTCCATGAATCTACCTCCACCCCGGTGTTTACCTCCACCCCTCGGTGAACTTCCACCTTCGGGTGAACTTCCGCCAGGTGAACTTCCACCGTGGAGTGAACTTCCACCCAGGGGTGAACTTCCGCCGTGGGATGAACTTCCGCCGAGGGGTGAACCTCCACCTCCGCCCATGGGTGAACCTCCACCTTCATCCATGGATGAACCTCCACCCCTGGATTTATCTTTCTTACCACGTTTACCCAATTTCCTATCACGTTTACCTCCGCCCATGGGTGAACCTCCACCTCCGCCCATGGGTGAACCTCCACCTCCGCCCATGGGTGAACCTCCACTTCCGCTCATCGGTGAACCTCCACCTCCGCCCATGGGTGAACCTCCCCCGTGGGATGAACCTCCACCTCCGCTCATGGGTGAACCTCCACCTTCATCCGATGAACCTCCACCCCCGGATTTACTTTTCTTACCACGTTTACCTAATTTCCTATCACGTTTACCTTCACCCATGGATGAACCTCCACCTTCAGATTTACCTTCACCCCTGGATGAACCTCCACCCCGGGATTTATCTTTACCTATACGTTTACCTCTACCCTCGGATTTACCTTCTCCCATGGATCCACCTCCTTCACCTTTGGATTTACGTCCAAACTTTGGGATACATTTCTTTATAAAGTCTGGCACTTTGAATAGAGACAGGGATGGTGGAGCTCCTCCTCCTGCCCCAGATGGCGGAGATTCCGAAGCTCCTCCTCCTCCTCCGCCTCCTGCCCCAGTTGGCGGAGCTCCTGACGGAGGTGGATTATTCTTGGGTTTTACTCCCATCCTATGCCTACATCACACAAACAAGTGTGTACTCTATATATTTAGGTCAGATATTAAAGAAAATAACTTTGTACCATATTCTTCGAAATTACACTTGACAATTTTTTCAAACATGGAAAACAGATTGTGATGGAAAAGACAACTAATAGTTTAATTTTTATTTAGAAAATAAATAAAAAACAATAAGGTGTACTAATTAAAAAAAAAAAAAAAAAAAGATTTAGCATGTAAACAGAATGTTAGGGGGGAAAAAGAGAGAATTAAACAAGTTATGTTTTAGAAAAAGCTATTTTTTTCTTATTAACGGGGCTATATGTGTATGCAGTCCTGTGTGTATGTATATGTGCACGAATGTGAATAATATATAATTAAGCATAAATCTCGAGTGATATCAATATAATTAGTTTAGTTTTACTTAATGAGCCACATGATGAGACCCAAGGCCGTCACTCCGAGGCTGGTACCAGCGCCAAGTCCAGTGGCTAGGAGAGTAGTGGCTACAGTGGCGGGTACGAGAATCGGACTGAATATGATGAAAAGCGGTGTAGATACGGCTAATGCCACGGCTGAACCGGCGAGTGTTATACCGGCGAAGCCTAAGAAGACTACGGAGGCCACGGAAGCAACGACCAGCTTAATAACCTCCACAAATGGGATTAGAAAAGTAAACATTCTTCCCTCTCTCTCTGACAGAGACATTCTTCCCTCTCTCATTGACTGAGTCTGAGCTTGCGCTGATTCGTTTTGAAGGCGTCCTTCGCTCATATTTTCTGATCGGATGGTTGTGGTTTGTTGATGTGAAGAGAGATGGCTTTTATGGAGGAGTGGTGGTCTACTACGTGCACGGTACACATTGGGTGCTCCATGCAAAACGATTGGACTAAATGGAGATTCATTTTACGTCACGTCACATTTGCTTCTTCTTTTTTTTTTTTTTTTGTCATGTTTTTGGGACCTTCTTTTCTTTCTTGTAAAATCCTAAATGTTTTATTTGATTCTATAGCTTTATTAAATATCAAAGCGTGAATTTTTTTTTTTTTTTTTTTTTTTTTTTTCGTTGTTATAAGTCATATATGCAATTATACTGAGTTAAATGAGTAAATTGATTGCTTGATTAAGGGATCTGTTGATCTAGTCTGTGTCTAAGCTAGGAATTAAAAAGCTTAGTGTTGGAAATCTTTGGGATTGTTTAGAAGGTTTGATGAAGAATGTGAAATCGAGTCACTTGCAGGCATGAGTTTCAGTTACTTAGAGAGGGTAGGTTCATAAAGCATAATTAACCAGGGTTTGTTAGCTAAAGGGGGCATGTTATTGGTATTTTCACTCCGAAGGTTGTCAAGAACAAACTAGATGCAAGCTTAAAAAATAAAAGTTAATTTTTTGCTATAAAATGGACATTATAGGTTTATATTGTACTTTTATATTGTACTTTCTAAGCAAAGTATTATAGCGAAAACGCACGACTTAAAAAAAAAAAAAAAATTATTAAGACAAAGTGTCAACATAAAATTTTAGAAAAGACAATTATATTTGGGGGAAAAAAATATTTTACGGCATTTTTGAGAATTTCCCCCCAAAGAAAGGTCTTGGCTAGGTTTGAAAGTTTAAAAGGGTAATGGAAGAAACAACAATTTTAATGTCACAAGATTCGATAATATTCACGTACGTATATATCGATGTTTTTGGTTAATTTGGACCAAATATCATGCGTCTACGCTAATATCGATCGATGATAATGATCATGTACATCATCTGGTAAATTTACAATGAAAATTTCGTGCGTTTTTTCTCGTTTCTTTGCAACATGTACATTGTAAAAAGGGTAGTTGGAATATGTAGTTTCTTCTAGGAAAAGTATATAATTACTAAATAAAGGATGGATAAATTAGGTCTAATTTATGGAACCCAATGAATTGGTTTCAAACTGCCCCATTCAGCTCTACTAAGAGACTACATCGGTGGCTTATTCTTTCCGGCTGGTTTATCTGTTGGCTCTCCAGTCGGTTTATCTGTTGGTGCTCCAGTAGGTTTGTCTGTGGGCCCTCCAGCTGGTTTGTCTGTGGGCCCTCCGGCCGGTTTATCTGTTGGTCCTCCTGCCGGTTTGTCAGTTGGTGCTCCGGGTGGTTTATCTGCAGAGCCATCAGCTGGCATTTCTGGCGGTTTGTCAGTTGGTCCTCCGGGTGGTTTATCTGCAGAGCCACCAGCTGGCATTTCTGGGGGTTTATCTGCTGGCCCTCCAGTTGGTTTATCAGCTGGCTTTTCTGCTGATTGAGCTGCTGCTCCGGTTGGTGGAGCTCCTTTAGGAGGTGGATTATCCTTCGGTTTTACTCCCATTCTATGCCTACATGCATCACACACACACAAGTGTGTATATATGTCAAACTATATGTAAACATCTTTGTAGTTTGTACCACATTTTGATTACCCTCACGATTCTCAATGATATTTTGATCAAAACTAATTAAACTAAAAATATTGTCTGAGATTGTTTGTTAAAATTTTACTTAATGAGCCAAATAATGAGAGCAACCGCCGTCACTCCGAAGAGGGCACCGACCGAGACATTGGTGGCTAGGAGAGTGGTAGCTATAGTTGCTGGTACGAGAACCGGACTGAATATAAGAAAAATTGGTGTGGCCACGATTAATGCCACGACTGAGCCGGCGAGGGTTAAACCCGCGAACGCGAACAAGACCGCAGATGCAACGGAAGCAATAACCAGCTGAAAAACCTGAACAATTGGGATGAGACAAGAGAGCATTTTGGGATGAATGTTTAAATTTCGACAGCTGAGATTTGGTTTCAGGGGATACTATTTTTTGGTTATAGTTTTGAGGGTGTACTTGGCTCCAACTTTGTTATGATCGGATGGTTGTCTTTTGGTGATGGCCGGGTGAGAGACGGGTGTTTATCAAGGAGTAGTGAGATTTACGTGCACTGTACGGTACACTACAAATTCATGCTTCCACATTATGTGAGTATATAGAGATCAACGTTACGTCACGGCACATTTGCTTCTCCTTATATTGTGTGGGTCGTCATGTATCTTGAGCTTTTTTTTTCTATTTAGATGTTTTATAAAAATTAACGCGTAAATCACAATCCACACTCGTCTACACATTCTCGAGATTATGTAAGAAAGACTTCGTATTATATCGCACTCGAGAGCTGCCTCCTCTACAATTTCGATCACTTCACCCATTTGGCTCAAACAATTTGAAACAACTCAATCCTAGGCATATATAAGTTCACCATATTCTAAAACTCCTCTTTAGTTCTTCCATAAATTTTGGGATTATATCAAAATGTCAAAAAAGACTCATGTGTAAAATTTCAGTTTGACGATAGAACTAACGATTCAACAAAAACAGAAACTTTCTTTCTTTAGTTTCATTGCTTTATGATATGATAAAGCGTGCAGAAAGGCTTTGTTATTAGCCATATACAATTACCAAGCTACATGATTAAGTTGATGGTGATTTTGAGTTCTATTACATTATTGAAATTAAAGGTTATAACGTTAAACGTTGTTGGTATTTTGGTGGAGCCGATAATGGAGAACAGACAATGCTTGTCATGATGGAGAACCAGCTAGGTGCTCAATTTCCGACGTAGAATTCTTAACAGCTACAAGACGTGATGGAATTAGTTAACAATATGATTTTGAAAAAAAAAACTCTGATTTCTTTTGCAGTTGAAATCATATCAAACTTATTTTACATCTTAAAGATAAAATCTACTTTATTTTATGTTACCATTGTAAAAATGTTTTGGCTACGAATGTTAATATCATTATAAAATGAAGGGTGAGTAATTAACGAAAGATTAATATGAGATAGTCTAAACTCTAAAGAATCCAGAGGACCATTAAGGTCCCTGAAGCGCTTCAGGTGTCTTCTCGGAGATATCGTGTTGCGGACTTTGCGGTCAATATTCTTGAAGATGATGTGAAATACTAGTGCCTATGCTGTCACTTTTCCGAGCGTTGAAGGTGTAGGTTGGTTTTCTGTTGGTTTATATTTTCTTAAAGAATAACGGTATAACTATAAACATAATAAGCTTCAAAGTCGCATTGATATCACTTCATTTAGAATTACAACACAAATAAGTACATCTGCTACAATTTTGCAACACTATCAATAGAATGATGATTAAAATATTTAGTTTCATCCGCACGTAAATTGGTTTTTTATTGAAGAGAGGATGAATAAATTTTGAGTTTTTGGTTTATCAACAATCATACACCACCATCCCATGTATATTACGAAAGGCCTACTCCGTTTTCCCCCCAGAATCCACTGGCTTAGACTTCGGAGCCCCCGGGGTCAATCCCGGAATTTTTGGCGGTTCCTTCCCCGTATATTTCCTGTACACAGTTATAAAAAGTTGTAAATAATTTATTTGAAGTTCAGAATTAATTAATATAGCGAAAACAGCCTTATTAATTAGGAACACTCGATTAGCGTCTAATATAATCATGGAGTGTTTCCATGTAGATGCATAAATATGTCTAAGGCCTCACTGAATACTAATAGACCAAATTTCGGGTAGCTTTCAATAAAAAGGTTTTGTTCAATTTACCTGTAGAGCCACATTAAGATGCTGAGAGCCGTGGCAGCGGAGGAGCCAGAGGCCGTGAAACCCGAAGCTAGCACAGTGGTGGCTATAGTTGCTGGCACGAGAATTGGACTGAATATGACAAAAAGCGGTGTGCTTACGGCTAATCCCACGGCTGAGCCGCCAAGGGTTATACCGGCAAATAACAAGAGAGCTAATGCAGTCCCGGCGGTGGAAACCGCCCGAAGAATCTCAAACATTGGGATGAAATATGATAAAATCTCGAGGGCTGATCGAGATTTGTGATTAGATGGCTGTGGTTTTGGTGTTGGGAAGAGAGGGGGATTTTATGAAGGAACATGTGGAAGTCTACGTGAACGGTACGGTACACATTCATGCAAGACGAAGTGAGTACTAAATGGAGATCTACGCTACATCACGCCACATTTGTTTTTGTTTTGTTTCGTTTACTGTTGTGTGTACATCTTTATGATCATGTTTCTTTGGCCGTTTCCTTGTAATCTTTTCTTGCTTCCGTATCACTAATTCATAGTGGTTTATTGTTTGGCTGATTTATGTTATGGCTCGAAGACTGGATCTAGTCCTTATTATAGTAGACCATAAACATCATAAGCACCTTAAATAGTAAAAAGCATATCAAAAAATAATATGGACTTTTTTATGAGAAAGGGCTAAAATTAATGGATTTCGGTTCAAGATATTTAATTCGTTAAAAAAACAAATTCTTAAATGTCGAATTCCGAATGTAACATCTAGGAAACATCATGGAACCAGTTAACGAACGGGAGGAGATGCCAAACATTAAAAATATACAATATCAAACTTATTTTACATTTTAAATAATATATAGCATTATTTCAGATTATATGTAGCATGGAAATATTTCAGAAATCGGTTTCTACAAATATATTAATTTGGGTTTATAGTGTTAAAAGATAATGGTAGAAACAAAGTCGCATGGTACAGGAAGTTGCAAATAGTCATCTATGGGTAACCTCAACGATTTCACTTCATTTTTAAAATATACAACGAGTATATATTCGTCATAATATCGTAACACGATATATATCAACGATCGATATTTGAAACATTTAGTTTCACCCTCGCGTAATTAGTATTTTATATAAGAGAGGATGGATAATATATGGTTTTATTTAAGGAACCGCAATAATTTCGTATCATCTAGTTCCTCCATAATTCCATCCCATATTTCGAAAGGCCTAATCGTCCTTCTTCCCCCCTGCAGCCGCTGGATTCTTCGGGGTCAATCCAGGAATTTTTGGCGGGTCCTTCCCCGTATAGCGCCTGCACACAAATGTATATATTAATTATCAGAGAATAAAAATATTTTGAGTTGAGAAACTAATATAGCGGACAAGATTTGATGAAGTTACTCTATCAACGAACGACTGTACGAACTCTTTTTAATTTTTACTGTTCTCAATAACTAGCTTAAGTGTACCTTAATCGTATTTCTCTAAATACTATTTTTCAATCTATATGACCCGCAAAACCATATCCTTGTAATTTATAACGTATACGTTGAATCTCGTTGATGTATATCATACTTATAGCCGTTCATATAAATAAGTAAAATTTCCACGTAGATGCATATGCTTAACGCCTCATTTGAATATAAATAGAGAAACTTGCGAAAGGTTTTGTTTGACTTACTTGTAGAGCCACATGAAGATGGTCATAGCCATGGCACCTAAAGAGCCCGAGGCCGTGAAACCCGTAGCTAGCAAAGTGGTAGCTATAGTTGCTGGCACGAGAATAGGACTGAATATGACAAAAAGCGGTGTGCTTACGGCGAATGCCACGGCCGCGCCGCCGAGGGTTATACCGGCAAATATCAAGAGAGCTAATGCAGTCCCGACGGTGGAAACCGCCTGAAGAATCTCAAACATTTTTGGGATGAAATGTACAAATCTCAACGACTGAGATTTTTGATTGAATGGTTGTGTGGTTTGGTGGTGGGAAGAGGGGGATTTTATGAAGTGGTTTGTGAAAGTCTACGTGCACGGTACGGTGCACATTCCTTCTTCCATGCAAAACGATGTGATGAGTACTTCATGATCATGTTCTTTTTGTTGTTTTCTTTTCTTTATTTCATATCCCTAATCAAGATAAAAGTATATAATAAATAAATATACTAATCCGTATTGATCCAATGGTTGTATGATTTATTTTATGGTTGAAAATATTAGGGTTAGAGTTTTAGTTTAAGAATGGTCTCCGTGCACGGCACCGTGCTTAGCCCCCATGCGAAACGGCAGGAGTAAACTAAATGTTGAGCTATATACGTCACCCTTTTTTTGTTGGTTTGAGTTTGACACACCTTTTTTGCCCTTTACCTTCTTCCTCGCCCCTCTTGTAAACAAAATTGGGCATTTTGGTTTGCTAGTTGGCAACAAAGACGTTGTTTCAAATGGGCCACAATTAGTAGTGGGCCAATACTTAAATGTAATTCCCCGGGACGATAGATTGTCTCATTAAATAACGTTTGTAAAAACAAGACCTTCAATAACACTGTTTTTTTCTTTTTCCCAATAATATAGTTGATGCGTTCTTGCGTCAAATCTCAAGTATTCATATAAGGTTAACATCAATGATATATCACTTTTTTTCTAAAAGGCTATACAATAAAAATGCTTACATTTGTTATTCTTTTGTACCAGGATATACACCAATAGAATGATAGTTGAAAACTTTAATTCCATCACCACGTAATAATTAGTGTTTATTAAGCAAAAAGTTGGATTAATAAAGATTTAATTTGTAGAATCCCAATAACTATATTTCCATATCATCCTTTGCCGATGTCCAGAGCTTCTTTTTTATCAGCCTGGCGGTTTGGCTGCCGGTTTGGCTGCCGGTTTAGCTGCCGGTTCCGCTGGCGCACCCCCTGAACCACCTGCAGGAGGCGTCAACCCTGGGATTTTTGGCGGCTCCTTACCCGTGAGTTGCCTATACACGATTGAATACGTCGTGTGGTTATCAAAAATCATGGCATCATATTTAATTACGGCTCCTAACTGTCCACCACCATCAAGCAACTAATTTGTCCGAGACTATAAACCTAATATATGATGATACATAGAAACGTATACAGCAATGCATGCATCTAAAGTTCTAAGCAAATAGATATAGATTCCAAATGGTAAATACAAGAGTGATAAATTGGATGAAATGGAATTTGTTTTCATAAATTATGAGATTCAAGGGGAATATGGATGAATAATAACCACACCCAGGCCATAATTCACGTAATATATATGTGTGTGTGTGTGTGTCTTCGTCCTCCTAAATCCTAATCTATTAGAAATAGGATGCAGTCACAAAACATCAATCCCGTTCATTCTCCCACCTAATATTATACTTTAAATTTGTATATATTTAGTAAAACATTCTACTAATGTCTATCATATTTTCTAAAATATGTTCTGACGTGCATTATAATAATAAGGAAAAAGGAATATTTTGTTATTTACTTGTAGAGCCACATTAAGATGGTGACAGCCGTCATACCGGAGCCTCCAGAGGCCGCTAATCCCGTAACCACCAACGCAGTGGTAAGACCGGCTGGTACGAGAACCGGACTGAATACGAGGAATAGCGGCATGGTGGCGATGAATGCCACGGCTGTGCCAGCGAGGGATAGACCGGCAAGCAACAATAGGAAGATTGCGGATTGGGTAGCTAAAACCGCCGTTATAACATCCTTCATTGTCGGCTTTGGTCGTCTCTCCTCTTTCCTCTTCTTGAAAAGCACCATCCTCAGTATTCTGAGTGGCAAAGTTATCACAAAAAAAAATATTTTGAATGGCAAGAGGAGTGGGTTCATGCTTGTTTGATCCGATGGTCGTGGGATTTTATGAAGGAGAGTTGATTCATATCAATAGACAGTGGTGTGGTCTACGTACACGGCACGTGCTTCGCCCCATGCGAAACGATATTCGAGTGAATGTTGAGCTCTACGTCACGTCAACGCCTCTTCTTTCTTTCTTTTTTGGTTTTGTCACATTGTTTTTGCCCCTTTGTTTTTTCCTCGCATGCTTGTAAAATACTGGGAATGAGCATTTAACTGGTTTACTTTTTGATTCGGTTTGGGTTTCAGGGTTTGGATTGGTTTACTTAGTTTAGTTTTAGTTAAAAACATGATTAAATTATACCCAAAGTTGATAACCTATTGAGTTTAGTTTGACAAGAATTTGTTTTAATTAGGCCCATCGTTAAAAAAAATTTCTCTAAAAACTGGGTACTTAGTATAATTATGTTAGGCCCTTGGTCTAATTTTGCTTCTCTTAAAAGTTGGACATTTTAAATTATTTTGAGCCCGTAACTGTAATATTTTTTAAAAAACTAGGCCATATTTAGGCCCAATGGCAGCAAGGCTGTGAGGGTTTTAGACTATTTTACAGTCTTAACAGCATATTTCTTTCCAATAAGACTTTTGCTTCCTTTCTTTTTAAAGTCTATGTTTTCTATTTTACTCATGTAACTTCTGTTTTTCTAAAAGTCACATAGGAAAGACTTTTAAGGGCTGTAAGTTTTTTGTTTCAATATTTTATTTTAATTACTTTTATTCTTTCTTCTTTCCCCAAAGAAACCAAAACTTATTTTTAACACAAAATGATTTTATCTCAAAATTTTTTTGACTAATTAATAAGAAATATTTTGTTCTCATTCTACTAAGAGCATCTCCAGTGATGTCTTTAGACGGAATATTACAAGGGTTTTTAAATGTTAAAATGCAAAAATTAAATAAAAAATGTCTAATTATCTAACATACGTATCGCGAAGAAGAGATTTACCACACTGTTAATATACGGTATATACCCAATCGTGTCAGCATGTGATTGGTTCATGTTTTTTTTTTTTTAATGACTTTTTCTTTTCTTTTTTTTTTCTCCTCTTTCTCTCTCTTCGATACCTCACGAGAAGAAAATCCTCCTCCATACCGATCAAATTCCTCCTCTTCTCCAATCGAATTCTCCGACGAATCTCCAGCGATTTATCCGATCCAAACCAAAGAATCAATAGTGTGATGGTGGTTTATTTATCCAAATCGGAGATTCAACGAAAATCTCGTCGCCGATTGTCTCAGGTAGAGTTTTTATGGTCTGTTGATTCATTTTGATTATCTGTTAATTGATATCCGAAAGTATGATGGTTATTAGTTTTAGGAATCTTCGCTCAACCTAGCTATGATTTTGTTGTGAAATGATCTGTAAATGGGTTTGGTTTGGTTTTCGATTTGACTTTGATTTTTGGATATTTGATCTGAAATCAAACCTATAGAATTGAATTCATCGCACAAAGTTTGTTGATCTTAGAATTGTATGTGTCTTGGTATGTGAAATTAAGAATTTCAGTGTCTTGGTATCTTTGGTGATTGTATTAGCGTTATGTATTGATATGTGTAGTAATGTATACCGGTGGTATATTGATTTGTTTTTTGTTTTGTTTTTCAATTTCTGGTGGAAAATGTGAGAACTTGTTTGACTTGTTTGGAGAAATTGATCGCGACCTGGAAGTGTTTGATAAAATGGCTCAGTCAGTTGGTCCAAGACTGTATAGTTGCTGCAACTGCAGGAACCAAGTTGGACTTCACGATGATATCATCTCTAAAGCTTCTCTAAAGCTTTTCAGGTGAATCCAGCTTCATCATCTCTTCTGTTTTGCTTGTGTCTTGTATGAATGATAGATGTAGAGAACTAAGTGTAGAATCACACTAAGACTAGGTAGAACTGAGAATCTGATTGTGTTTCATATTTTAGGAACCATCAATGCTACTGATTCAAGAATCATTTTTGCTACCAAATTATATGTTTATTGGTTTTAAGAGTTAAATCAAAACTTGTAATTCAAATGTTCGATTAATGGATATTAAGCATGATTTGTAGTGTTTAAAATTTGATGTTTTAAATTTTGCAATGGTTTTATGGATTTATATTGTAAGTTTTTATTATGATTTTTTGTTAAGTTTTTTTTTTAAATGTATTCTTTTTTTTTTAGATATTCTATAGGGTATTACCATTGGAAGAGCAAAACTTATATATCAAATCCAAGTCTCTTTAACAAAAAAATTTAACAAAAATAGTAATAAAAAATGTTGTGATACCCATGTGAGGGTATCACGGCTGGAGATGCTCTAAAATCCATTTTCCTAAAAATGATTATTTAAATACATTTAATGCTAAAAATGTATTAAGTTAGTTATGCTAAAATTTTTTAACTAATATACAAATATTTATGCCTTTGTAATAGAAAAAAAAATTGACAATTTTTTTATAATATTTAAAAGTAACAATACAGCTTATATTATCAATCAAACTTTTAAAAATAATTAAAATAACAGTTAAAATTTTTACAGCTAAAATCTCTATACCCAAAAGCTATCCAAAAACTAATAATGACATTTAAAGCCAAAGTCCTAAACTATCATAGTCTTAATCTAATATTTTCTTAATTTGAAGTTGGGCTCCTAAGTTGGGCCTTTGTGCCGAATACCTAGACAAAATTGGGAAAATGTATGTTTTATTTATTGAACATATAATTCCCTAATGTATTATTCAATTTTACAAATTGGGTTTCAACTATTCAACCATTAATTTGGAAATGGACTCCGCTAGTTTTTTTAACATAATCCGTTACAATTTTCTATTCAAAACTCAAAATTTCTAAACCTAAAAATCATAAAGAAATTTTTGTGAACTCCGCCGATTTCTTAGCAATTTCAAAAAAATTCAGAGTTCAAATATTGAATTGGTACAATCACTGAAATTTACTAGAAATTGCTAAAAATCATCGGATTTCACCGAAAATTTCCTTATGATTTTTAGATTTGAAAATTCTGAGTTTTGAATAAAAAATTTAGACGGATTATGTTAAAAATATTATTGGAGTCCGATTCTATGTTAACGGTTGACTAACTGAAACTCGATTTGTAAAAGTCAAGAGTACATTGGAGAATTATATGTGCAATCAACAGTTGAAGAATAAAACATGCAATTTCATAAACTTCATGAATTAAATGTGTTTTCCCAACAAAACTATGCATTTTATATAAGTTATTGCAGGTTCAATACCTGTATTATACCAAGTTACTAAGCACTAAAACCAACAGATTCGGTAACCATATACAACAATTATGAAGATATAAGTGATTAACATACCAGTGCAACCAATATTGGATGATGGCTCTCCATCATATATCAAGTAATATCCCAAATTAATCATATATATGATAATATTATTAATTAATATAAAAACATAAAAAGAGGGTGGATTTAGCTTTGATTATTGTGGAGCCCTACAGATTATTGAAACAAATATCCAAAAAACAAGTTGCTTCAAATCATTTGCCACCAGGAGAGGCCTACCAGGAAAACAACAACTTGATTGAGCTGTCTTTCTCTTTAGAAATTTATTTTATGATGAAGCTTTAATCATAATACGGCATTATACTGTCTTTGTCTAAATGTTAGATATAATGTCATTCAGGTAATAATACAATCTCAAATACTTTATCCTTGTAAAAAACCTTTATATTTCCAGTGAAAGATCACATAAACAAAAAGAGTAAATAGTTAGCTGCAGTTAGATTTCGATTTCTGATTGCATTGTTTCTTTGACACTCATCCTGCAAATAAATTTCGATGTGAAAACAAAAGAAAATGACTTATCTTTGACAAAGAAAATTCAAAAAGGGATATGCTAAGTTCCAAAAATAAAGCGATGTTAGAAAACTATAATAATATATATGGATGCAGTGCCGTTGAGAATCAAATGGTTTTTAGTAGTCAGCATCAGAGGTAAACGACAGGGCAAAAATGATGAGAAGATTCATCATTTCATCCTTTTAGAACCAAAATGTAAAAAAAGTTTGGTTTGATTACAGTTTTCCTTGTGAAATGTCACGTCCACGCAACCACTTGTTGAAGGGTCCTTATAAAAAGTTCGACCTTGTCTTCATAAATTTTGTATTAAATGATAAAGACTTATGTGACCACATCCATAAAACCACTAATAGAGCGACAAAACCACAAGAGTTTCTGTCCCACCTCCGTCCATGGCTGCCAAAACTTTGTGACTACCTTCTTTCTTGTTTCCTTTTCTTTCCCTTTTATTATAAAGATACCAAAAGATCAAAGCTTTTGCTCAACCATCTCACTCACTTGAAGATCTCGTTCTCTCTTTCACTCTCTCATTTGTCTCTTGCCTGGGAGAAAAAAAAAGAAAAGAAAATGACGACTTTTGAGGAAAGCGCTGATTTGGATGCTATACAGAAGCATCTGCTTGAAGACTTCATGGTTTCTGATGGCTTCATGGGAGATTTTGACTTTGATGCTTCTTTTGTATCAGGACTTTTGTGTATAGAACCTCAGGTTACTAAACAAGAACATGATTCGCCGGTTCTTGATCCGGATTCGTTCGTCAAAGAGTTTCTACAAGTGGAAAAAGCAGAACCATCATCATCATCATCGTCAGTACCTGGACTTTCAGAGCCCAAGTCACCTTCGCATGAGACTGATCAGAGTGTCTTGACCTCCAAAAACACAAAGGGGTTCGAAGAATCAGTTAGGCATTACAGAGGAGTGAGAAGAAGGCCGTGGGGGAAATTTGCAGCAGAGATTCGGGATCCGGCGAAGAAAGGATCAAGGATCTGGCTAGGAACATTTGAGAGTGATGTTGATGCTGCAAGAGCCTATGACTGTGCAGCTTTCAAGCTCCGGGGAAGAAAAGCCGTCCTCAACTTCCCTCTCGACGCTGGCAAGTATGAAGCTCCGGCGAATTCGGGACGGAAAAGGAAGAGAAGTGATGTGCACGAAGAGATTCAAAGAAGTCAGAGCAATTCATCGTCATCGTCTTCAAGTGATGGAGAAACGACCTGTGAATGATGCATTTTAGTAATTTTACATTGTAAGAGCGCGAGGAAATTTCAATGTGTAAGTTAATTGTACAGAGAAAGTCAAGTGTAGGTTAGTGTGTTATAAGAACTCTTGCAAGAAATTTGTATGGATGTTCTGTTTCTTTCATGTCCAGAAAAACCCTTAAGGTTTAGTAATAAGTTATCGTTTTCAAGAAAGTTCTCGCGAGATCTTGAGCTTCAGATCTCAAATGAACCTATCTAGTCCTTAGCTATTGTAATCCATGATGAGTCAATGGTTAAGAATCAATCAAGGTCTTAGTTTTCCACATAGAAAGTTCGCTGAACAAGTGAGTGTGCCTAAAATGTGTTTACACAAGAGGAGAAGGGGGAGTGAATCAAGAAAGAACAAGTTGCATGAGGGACCATTTCTCAAGAATGTAGCAGCAAATGTTCTGTCTCATAGGTTAGGTAAATGTCAACAATCATTGATAAAGGAAAAGGACCACAAGCTACAGAGGCTTGAAACAGAGATGCACAACTTGCAAGTAGAAAAGAGATATTTATTTATCATATCTAATTCTCCTTGTTGACAATAAGGTTTTAAGTATTAATAGTTAGAAACCAGGATACTACCATTCTGGATCTCCTTGTCTGGTTTTGCTAAGTTTCATTGATATTTTCGTTACTCAAGAAAGCTTTTTTATACATTGAAAACAGTTAACAATCACTAGTCATAGTCGCAGAATAAATAACACTCATGAAATAGAAAGACACGCAACTTTTACAAAGAAACACATAAGAGATCTCAGTCATCAGAGGCTTCAGAGCTGTAGTCGCTGGACTCAGGCAGAGGCGGGACCGTTGCACAGCAGAAGGCGTCTTTGTCTTTGAGAAGGAGACAGCTTCCATCAATGTTCCATTTGAGGTCAGTTATGGAGAAGCCCGGGAGGGGATTGCATACACAGAACGCACCCGAGGGAGTCCACATGTAGAGGTGAGAGCTTCCGGTGCATAGAAGGAGTCTGGTGCAGGTGGGATCCCAAACAGCCGCTCTGATAGGTTCCTTCTGGACTAGAATGGCTGCAACCTCGAGGCGTTGCATGTCCCATATCCATAAGGCAGTTGGCATACTGTCGTTTCGTGTGCATATGTACTGGCTGTCTTTGCTCCAAGCCAGAAGGCCTGAGAACATTTTCAAAGAGTTAAGCTTTTGGAAGTTAACATATCCGAATGCAGTTTCTAAGGTTGCGTTTCGTTGCAGAAGAAAGAGCTTACCAACTCCTTGTTTTGGGTTAGGCTTGTCTGCAAGAGGTTTCTGGAAAGGAAAAGCTACTGGTAGTTCCATAACTTCATACCTGACACTTATATAGCCTTCCGAAGCATCTGGACATAGAACAAACAAGAAAAGCAAGATATGATGGAAGACTGTATTTTGTAACGATTGCAGAGAAGGACAGGTTTGGAACCGTAGTTACCATAATTGCTTGGCATAAAGTTATCATCCAACGATAACTCAGACATATCGAGCTGCAACGGTTCATCGATTTCCTAGAAAACGATAATGACCAATACGTTAAATATACACCTGAGATGACAATCTGCATTTGCCTCTGCTCTGTTGAGTGGAAAGGGATTTACCTTGAAAATAGCAGCGCAACAGGGCGCACGAACCGTTGATAGGTGTAGAAACTCAGCGAATGTTTTCCAAGTAAGGTGATTCAGGACTCGCAACATCTGATCGTAGCTACCAATAGCAAGAAACTGACCACATGGAGACCACGAAACAGTCTTCACACCAAGTCCACACTCATATGCCTGATACTTAAATAGACACCTACCATCTGGAGAATATATTAGAACCTGCCCAAAGGTTATACAAACTTTTAGAGATATTCCCATTCCCACGAACCAGGTAACAAACTATCTGTTTCTCAAGATTCAAAAGGTAGCATCAAGACCTTATACTCGAGAGGCGAATCCCAGACTACGATAGAACTATCATCAGGAGACCACTCAAGATCAGCCAAGTCCAAGGTGTCAACAGCGAAGCTACCCATTATCTCCCAAGATTGACAAGACAAAAGGTTCACATAGTCCTTGCAGTCACGCCGTGTACAGATTGCTGCAAACTTCCCATCTTTATTGAATGAAACTCCTTTCGAGCCATGCTTTGGCCACTGAACGTGAACACACGCCGTGTTCAAAAGGGACCAAACCGTTAACCGCAGCTGAAACTCGGAGGTTGTGAGTATATGGCGGCTATCTGGGCTCCACCTAGCGTATGAAATACCAGCAGGACCTTCATCAATCTTGCAAGTCCATTCCGGTTGTGTCAATGACCATGCTTGAATCATCGGTTTTTTGTAGAGGCCACAGAGAATGTATTCGGAATCAAGTGCCCATTCTATGTAGCTTATTTTATCTAAGCAAGAAAACAATTGTACAACCTGCATTTACAATCACACGCTTCACAATCATTACATATTCACTGGAGATCAGTAGGTAGATCCAAAATCTATCAATCATCTCAGATTCCAAATTCCAAAAAATTAGCAGAATCTAGTTGCTAGTACCCAGTTTAAGTACAAGATCTACTTGCATTTGAGCATTAGAAAAAGAAAATTAAAGTTTTTAAGATCTAAAACCTCCAAACAAAAATTGCCATTCTTCTACCTCCGATTACTCAGCGAAATAAAGAGTTTTAGGTGAGAAGCTACCAACTCGAACAAGTTTTTTACCTGAAACGAAAACGTATCGCGGATCACGAGACGATAGTCATTGGCGACGGCGACGTAACGAGAGTTTGGGGAGAAACAGCAAGGACCTGTCTGCTTGTAAGCCTCTGTAAACTCCATATTTGAGAGTATGGGCAAATCGATTCTGCAACAGAAGAGAAGGATCAATGCCTATGATCTTCGATAAACTAGGCTCCTCGATTCACAGTGGTACGAGGCTGCGAGGAGCCACGGATATCGTCGCTGAGAGAGAGAAAAATTTTTTTTCAAAAATTGAAATGAAGGAGAGAGAGATCCGAGGATTTAGTCGGGTTCACAATTGGGTGGGCTGAATATTACTCCGGGTCACTAAAATATGACAATATTACCCTTATTTATTGAACATCGTGCAGTTCGTAACACCTGTAACAGCACATCGTGTCGTTTTATCTGATAATCTCGATGTATTTGGTGCTTGGTAAATTTCTGTTTGAAACATACAGAAAGCACAATTTTGACTATTCTTAAGAGAAACTTTAATAGAAACTTGGAACAGGTCACAAGGTCAACAAAACTCAAAGAGTAGTTTTGATAAGCAAAAGTGCAAAATTTAACAAAAAGCTTCTTCCGCAATCTTCTTAACTTCGTTGTTGTTACTGCTTCGATTTGCAGATCATGCAACTGGAATGATCATTATGCAATCAACCAACGGTCTTCTCCTATGAAAATGCTCTTGTTCTTGACACCAATTCTACACAAATTACTAGGTTTACAATCCCGCAACCAAACAGAACACTCTTCTTCCACAGATGCTCTCTCTAGCCTTTGATCCTTCTAAAACTCTTCACTACAAAGTCTTTCGCCTCAAAAGAAGAAGAAGCAGCAACTGAAGGACCTTGGAGAAGACTTGTTTCGGTTGCTCTTCCTCCAACCTCGGTAACAACGTCTTCTGGAATGGCGCGGTTGACTGGTTTGGCCAGGAGGAAGTCAAGATTCTTCCACTCCCTAATCTTGACCACCAAGAAGAAACTAATCTGGTCCTTGAAGCATAACGTTGACCTAGAGCCTTTTCCCGAGATCATCAGAACGGAATATTACACCGATAGGCGTATCTACGCGTTCTCTGTCATCGGTATTGTTGAAAGAAGAGATTGACGTGGAATCATACATCTTGCTACACATTCCAAACAAGATTCTAATGTATAACTTCAAGGACAAAACTTTCAAGAAACTCTATGGTTTCGAGGCATCGTTTGACATTGATGCAACTGAATATGAGTTTTACGGATTCCGAAGTTGTCTCCAATTCACAAAGTCTCTTGCCAACGTCTAGCAATCGACACAATCTCTCTGTTCTCGCTGCTAATGCAATTGTTCTTCTAACATTTCCGGATGTCTTCGAGTTTCCTCAAGACTTGCTTCATGTTTGGCCTAAGAGAAGGAGAAGGAGAGCAACAAGACATTGCAAGCTGAAAATACTTGAGGACACATTCTTCACTCAGATTACGATCACTCCTGAGGATCTCAGGACGGTATAAATCAGATAACCTATGATCAAGAACAGCATTCCTCATGAAATCAGGAAGATATAACTCATCGTCGCCGGTTGGATTCTCGTTTATCGGTTCTTTACCAGAGACTAGCTCAAGCATGATCACACCGAGACTGTACACATCACTCTCTTTGCTCACTTCTTTCATCTTAATCAGCTCAGGAGCTTTGTATCCCTCGGCTGCAGATACATCAAGAATCTCTTGTCCTGCAGTTAGGTTCAAGAGCAAATGCAAACCGAAATCAGAGATCCGAGGCTCGAAACTCGGCTTCAGGAGAAGAACGTTCTTGGATTTCAGATTGCCGTGGACGATTGGTTTCTTCATTCCTGTTTGGAGATGATCAAGAGCTTTGGATATTCCAATTGTGATGCTCAAAATGTTGCTCCATTTTATAGACTCATCATCTCCACCTGCGTAAAAGAAATAAAAAATAAGGCAACATTATAGTCTACAAATTATGTTTCTCAAGTTTTGTGTTACGTTCTTAACTGAACTAAAGAAGTGGAAAGTGAAAGGAACATAAAGCAGGAATAGTACCGACAAAAAAAGACAAAGATATATATATATATATGATCCAGCTACTGTATTTTAAAAAAACAAAAAGCTTACAGAAATAATTTATAAGACAAAAGAACGAAAATTAAATGATCCAGCTACTCTGTTTAATTCCAGCTGTATGTTTCTCTTTCGAGTGTTGTAAGTTTGTAACTCCACATTATACTAAAGGTATCGTATTTATTTAAATTAAAATTTTATATCTTTGTGAATATGATGGGTATGTTGGTATGTATGTATACATTTCTAAGGCAAAATGTGTCGATGTGATACATCATATCATGCGATGCGAACCGTAAACTTTTCCTCCGATGCTTGTATGAGTTTAAAGGTTTCTTTTTTTCTCCGGGAAGATAGAATCTCAGGGAAAACCCAAAAACAAGTGACCCGGAGATTCCATGGGGGTTAAAGAAGATAAAAGACGACTCGAAAAAGGTAAAATTCTTTACTTTTGGTCGGAAAAAGAGATAAAGGTAATATTCTTTATATGTTCCTACATTTTCTTGAGAAAACAGAGGGAAAAAAAAAACAGAGACTTACTTCTGATGAAGTCGGAAAGATTCCCGGAACCGAAGAAAGGATGAACCATAAGCTTCTCTCCTCTGTTTCCAGCGTAGAAACCTAACAGAGGAACCAAATTCTCATGGCGAACAAGCCCAAGCATCTCGATGACGCCATTAAACTCCTTAGAATCCGATCTCACTGTACAAACCGGCCGAAGAAATCTAAGAACCCTAATCTTCCCGCTCCGTTGCAACGACGCCTTGTACAGAGTGCCGTAGCTTGATTTTCCGATGACTTCTCCGGGAGCATCGAGGATATCGCAGATGGTGAGATCTTCGCCGCCGTGAAACGTGACGAGTTCCTCTGTCTCCGAGGAGGAGTATCCTTGTTTGTTATCGTCGGATGATTCGACGTCGTATTGGTCCGATTCAGTTGATGATGTTTTTCTTCTGCATAAGATGAAGAAGACGATGAAGATGATTACGATCGATAATGCTGACAAAGAGACTCCGAGAAACAGAGTTAAAAATTGGGTTTTTCTCATCTCATGAATTTTTTTTTTGATTTTCTTCAAATTTCTGGGAAGGAAGATGTGGAATCTGGGTCTTATGTTTAAAGACTAGGTGAGTGGTTTTAAGGAAAATGGGGTATTGTGTTAATAAATGAGAAATGTATGATTAGACGATACTTTGTGGAATTTGCAGGAAAATATTCTGATGAGAGGAAAGGAAATGGAAACTATGGAATTTATTGTTCAGAGTGAGAGAGAGAAAGATTGATGGTGATGGGAGGTGAAGTTGATACTATTTAATTTCAGAGGACAGATCTGGAATATCATTTCATTTCGTTGTACTAATGTTGACTTTACGGTTTCGTTAGCTTTGTAATGGTAAGCGTATATACATATATATGCAAAATATCATTTATTCCCAATTTACTCTAAAACATATCCTCCCAAAATCTCAACTAATTACGATGACTTCATAATTCTCAGTTGTATTTTTTCTTAGACATGGTATCATATAAACTTTTGTTCTCTACGGTTGTCGGGGGTAGTTTTACACAAACTACAAACAAATTTAATAAAAAGTAAGCATGCTACTCTTTCAACTAACATGCTTTTTCTACCACCAGCTTTTAGAAATATACAAACCAGTTTCGAATGAATCAGTGTTAGGTATGTATAGTGAGAAACAAAAATGTATAGTTACAAATTGATAACGCAAGTACCACATTAGTTTCTTCCAAGATAAAAACACGAGCGACCGTGGTAATTAATTAATTATAATGATCTCAAGAAAAATGAAAGACCGTTGAAAGTGGTGATGATAATTAAATGTTGGGTTTGACTAGTGACGGTAGTTGAAGTGCGTGGGGTACATCTTTAGATCTCTGATTGGGAGTTTTCTCCGGCAAGTTTAGTTATATTAAAATTCATTAATAGAAACGTCACGAAATTGGTGCGGAACAAGACGGATTTTAGTGAATTTTCATTCGGCATCAACGACAATACCATTGAGACAATATTATTACTTGATAATATGTAGGGACTCGCATGGGCAAAGTAATTGAAAAGCTACGACAGTATCTGGTTTCTGGAGTGGTATGGCTATGTAATCCAGATTCGATAAAATCTATTCGTTCATGTTCACGTAAAACATAGGATACGTAAATAAGTATGAATGTATGATTGTGTTTCGAGGAACTAATGAAAATAAAAATTGTCGAGATTCGACCGTCACCATCACGATTAGTCCACTTTAACAAAAGATAGACATCACAATTAAAATTTTTCTTAGCTGTAAGCTTGTCTTTAAATTCCTTAATTAGACGCACCGAACATGAAAGTTTCACTTTACTTAACGACTCGGACTCACCTATGTTTAGGTCTCACTATCCCACGTCATCATCGCCATGGTAGAACGAGAAGCATAGTTCGTCATCCCCTTATATATTAAAAGAGAATCATTTTTTAAAATTAACCTTTAGTTGATGTGTTATTAACAAGAGTGCCACGCTGATGTGTCATCACATGGTTCACTCTCAATGGCCTTTCCAATTTAGACAAATATTACTAGAAAATTACAAAATGTGCTATTGCATATTATATCTAGAAAATCAAATATATATTATTAATAACCATAACTTTTAATAAAAAATTATTATTCTCTTTTCTTAATTGACAATTACGAAAATAAATAAATAAGGAAGATATGAGATTCAATTAAATTCTAACATAATAATTTTTAAAAAATTATTATATTTCTCCTATCATCTTTTTTTAACTTTAATTTATAAATTGATTTTGAATCACAATATAAAAACTATAATGAAGAAATTCTTTAAAAAAAAATCTGTATATGCTATAATTTGAATTTTTGAAAACAATAATAATCACTAAAACTATTAAAATTCTTATATTCGATATGTTATTATGTGGATGTGTAGAAATATATTATAAAAAAATAGATAATCTGCAACTATATAAATAGAAAACCTCCTTTATAGGTATCCAGATGAAAATTATTTTTTATATTCAATTTTAAAGTGTATAATTAAATCGAATAAAACATTTTTATAAATATTTTATTTTGATCACAAATTTGAATATTACTCCATCTATTTCAACTTTCAGTGCAAAATTAACTATATTTTGTTATTTTGACAATTTGGATTCTGCATATTATTTTCTTACTGGTTGGATTGTTTTGGAATTATAATAAAACATGTTTAAGTT
>OVBJ01001008.1:20296-36329 GCA_900406535.1 Noccaea bulbosa | reverse complement strand
ATTCTGCTATAATTAAGCAAATTCGTTACCCCATTATGGTATGGTGAAAATAAGTACAAGGATCACCTAAATACAATAGGAAGATGGACGACTATACAGGCTTACCCATTAACCATCAGAACCACACTGTTACCACGTGTAATTGGAACATAATTGGTCTCCTGCAGTAAGAAAGAAAGCATAAGGCAATGAATGAAACATGATACATGTATTTTATTATTAATAGTATATAAAATCAAAAGATACACAAGATGGCTAAGAAAAGAAGAAATTGCAGCAGAGAAAACAGGAATAGTGCACATACTGGACTCAGTATCTGTTGAAGAACATGGGAAACTACAACTTCCACAGGTTGAATGTCGACTACAGCAGCACCAGGTTCTCCATGCTGAAAGAAAATTTCAAAATAGCAAGAAAAAAAAAGTCAAAGATACAAGAAACATCAATGTGAGCAATCTCTTTCCTATGGCATAAGAGAAAATAAGAAAGGAAACAACATACAACTCCAAGCCCAAGTTCCATTTTCTCTGGACCCAAACGATCTGATGTAACCTGTCCCGGAAGCGCACAAACAGACAGTGCAACACCCATGGTCCCAACCATCTCTGATGCACGTTTTGCTTCTGCAGCAACTTCAGCTAGAGAAAGACCAGCAGTAGCGGCTGCTCCAGCAACCTATCCTTAACCAATTAGAAAGGATTAACAAATAGATAAATGCACAAAGCTGCCTGAGGCTTACATTGACTGCAAACAGTGCTAAGACATAATAGCTTAGAGTGAAGAAAGAGGAACAGCTAAGTGGAAGGAAGACTAAGAACCTTATGGACAAGAATTGTTCCGGCTAAACCTCTGCGTCCAGCTATGCCACGCGGCGGGGGTAGAGCACAGTCATCTCCAACGATCACAGTCTACAAAATTGATCATGTCATTCTATCCACTAGTTCTCTTCCCAAATTCTACAACAATAAACAGACAATTACCTCTACTTTGAAACCTTCAGTTTTTGCTTGCTCAGCCGCTAGGCCAAAGTTCAAGCGATCACCAGTATAGTTCTGTAGAATAAACAGTTAAATGAGAAAGTAGATCAGCCAAACACATTGAGGTATTAAAATTTCGTAGCTCTTTAAAGTTATTGATATGAATTCAGCATTTTAGCCATGTTTTTATGTACCGTGACAACCAAGAGGCAGCCCATCCGACCAGTTACAGCTCGAATCCCCTGCAATTACACAAAACTTCACCATTCACTTGAACGCCTCAAGAGAAGAAGAAGAAGACAGAATAAATCTTTATCTTTTGGGGAGACTTACAGCCAAGATGGAATCAACCGGTGGCGAGGCAAACACATCTCCAAGAATAGCGGCCGTAAGCATTCCTTCTCCAACGTACCCAGCTTGTGCTGGTTCATGCCCACTCCCACCTCCTGGTTTCAAAATGGCATTGCGTAACATGAAAATAAACTTGCAAAACAGAAATAAGGTTTGGACAAGGAACTCCTACCTGATATAACGGCAACCTTGTCATAATTTGCAGCTGAGACATCAGCTCGTAGTACAACCTTGACCTGTGAATTAATTCATGGAAAGACAGAATCAGCTCAGGATTTGCGCAGCCATCGAACAGAAGGGGAAAGGTATTTAAAAACCTCAGGAAGGCCATCCAAATACTGAAGTCCAGGATATGTTTCGACCAGACCCTCGATGAACTCGGTTACGACCTCTGCAATTGCACAGTATCCAAAAAAGAAGAAGCTTATGTCCATTCTTACTTGCAGTTGATATGTCAAGAGAGCACGGAACTACCATATGATACGAAATCTAGAAAAGACTCCTAAATCAAGAAAAGTTATTCTCATTTATTATCCATTGGTCAAAAACGACACGGAGAGACAGACATTCAACGCATTAATAAGTGTTAAAAAGATAAACGAGGTTCAGCAGCTAGAAATGTGCAATGTGAAGAGATATGGTGCACAGTAACACATTTGAACAAAATTAATTGGTCAACAACACTCATTCAACAGTCCCCAAGAACATGCAAAACTCTCATAGACTCATAGTACAGTACTGATATTAACCGTCCAAAGCAGAGAGCTCAGGATCCGAAAACAGGGGATCAGACAAAAGGAGAGAAGAAGGAGACGAGAGACCACCAACCGTTGGGGTTGTTGATGAATTTCTTAGCCGGAGGAACCATGGTGCTAGCTTTCAGGGTGATCAAAACCAGAGAATCGAGAAGCTCACATAGAGAAAAGAGAGAAGAGAAGAATTGAAAACTTTAGTCAACGATGGCAGAAGCGAGGAGAAATAAAGAAGAAGAAGAAGAAGAAGCGAGTGAGTGAGTGAGTAAACCCAAAAATAAACCGATAACCAAACAAAATTGGAAGAGACTCAATCGCCGAACCGAACTAAGCCGAGAAATTAACATCGTCATATGGTCCGAGAAATCAGACCGATGATGTATGGAGAAATTGGGCCGGTTGTGAGCCCAGCGAGTAAATGAATTACTTAATTAACAAGAAAAATCCACGTGTTCCACGTACACGGTTCGTCGATTATTCTTCTTCTACCTCGCACGGAAGAGAGAAGACGAAAAGAGAGATCCAGAAGACGAAGAAGAAGAAGAAGAAGAACAAAAATGGCTCTGCAATGGCTTATTCTGTCGTATGTGGTGGCCGCCGAAGTTGTAATCGCCATCGTGTTAACTCTTCCTTACCCAATGCTTGTGAAGAAACGTGTTGTATCACTTGTCTCTCTCATTCTCCAACCTGCTGCTTCCATCGTCGCCTTCGCCGGATTTCAACTTCTCGGTGACCGCCTCTCTCTCTCTCTCTCTCTATCTAGTTTGAGATTCTGTTAATAATTTGATTTATTACGAATCGAATTGGTGTTATTTAGTTAGATTTTTGGATCCGCCAGTGATTTCTGTGGCTTTGGTTACCTTTTGTGTTTCGCTAATTTGGTTTGATTTCATTCGCCTCTTTCAGATATTTACTGGAAAGCTGAGCATAGGCTCTCTTGCTCATCTGAGGTATGCACTGCCACAGAACGGGATCGCTACGAGAAATCTGTAAGTACCGATTTGAATCTAACTTATCACCGATTGTTACTTCGTCTTTGATTCTATAGCTGAATTTCTAGGATTCTGAGACTTTGTGAACGGTGAATTGATAGGTTGAGAGTATTATCTTTGATAAATTTATTCCCTCTTTGATCTGAAGATCAAGAAAATATCTGAGAATTTGCTTTCACTGTTAAAGGAAATTGTATAGATATTTACAGCTTCGACAATTGAACAACAGAAGTCTCTCACTTCTGAGAATTGGCTTTCACTGTTAGTGTAAATGCATCTTTTTAGGTCTCGCCCTCCCATTGATGTTACTCATATATCCTTAAATCATAGCTCTAGCTACTGGCAAATTGCAACATGGGATTTTGTTTAGGACAAATGGCTTGAACTTGTTCAGTTTATACGAATGTTCTTGTGAATCTGTCGGTGATTGACTCTTGGTGAAGCTTTCACCACTCAAGTTGAATTTTTTTGTTCCTGGATAGTCATTGTATCCAAAGCTTTTTGGTCTCGCAACTGCAGTAACCAGAATCAATTTCACATAGTGAAATCAAACTCTCGGATATTTATTAGCTTGCGTACTAACGAGCTTGTGTATTTTGAATTTTATCACAGATCTACAAGGCTCAGAGGAATGTGGTTTTGTGCGCTGGAGCGATTCTTCTTTACTGGTAAGCATCAGCTATTATCAACCACACACACACACACAGGCTCTCTCGTAATTCACTGAGATCTCTTGTTTTGATTGACAGGTGCATCTACCGCATCTGCAAGTACAACAAGGACCTGGAAGTTTTGGAAGGAGCAGAGAAGAGATACAAGGAAGAGTAATAATCTTCACGAGTATATGGAGTTGGTTCCTTAAAACCATTATATATAGTAAAGTTTTTCTTGTGTGTGGAACATATAGTAAAGCTGTTACTGCATTTTTACATTTGAATAGTACTAAACCTGAACAAAAGCATGAGTATCAAGAGCAGGTTTGCAGACTATAATAACTATAATCAATGTTCACATCTTGGTTTTGTGGGATTGTCAAAATTGATTGGGTAAAGCAAACTTTTAAAGATAGGTTGTCACACTGCACATACGACTTCTAAGAAGCTTCTTCCCTGCTCTGTTTCAAGTGCTAATCATCAATTTAGCAAAAAGTGCTTTCACAGAAAGGGAAGCGAGAGGAATTAATGAATAAAACTCTTGGCGAATGTATTGATAAAACCTCAATTCTCCGAAAGCAAATATTAGTTGGTCAGTTGCATATACTACAAAGACGACAAATCCCCAAACCCTTTCAAAGAATGGCACATCCTCACCAAACACAGACCATGTTCAGTTCAGTACGAAGTGATACCTTGAATCTACATGACTCTCCACATCCCAGAGGAACGACCCAAACGTCACAGCCTCCAACACAAGCCTTTTCAGTCCCTTGAAGCTGATCTTTATCAGCTCGTCCTTGGACGAATCGATTGTGCCTTGTGGCGTTATCACAATCTCTGGCCTCCCAAACAACGCCTCTGTATGCTTCTCGATGATCCCAACTGCTTCTATTGATCTTATTGTAGCGAATCTCTGAAGGGTTTCTCCGTCAAAGGACATAACGTATGTCTTTAACCGAGATTGCTTTGTTTCGCTGCCAAAACCGCCACTGGCGTTGATCACAAACGAACCAACCTCTTGGTTTGAAGATACCGCTTGATAGGTCTCCTCTGCCTCTTCATCGTAGAAGCTTCTCTCTGTTTCTCGGCCTGCTTGCTCAATGCTAGTCTCACCTTCATCTGACCCACCTGGAAGAATCTTCATCGTCTTCTCAAGCTGAAACCTTTGGTCGATCCGCTTCAGGAAATACCCATACATCACAGAAGCAGCATAGACCTGTCCAACTCCGAGCTTGCTTATCTGCGCTACAGTTGTCAGATCACCAACGCGGTTTTTGAGAATGACTGAAAGATGATTCTGAATCATCTCGTAAACCTCGGGCGAGTGAAGCTGCTCGAGTTTCCCCTCTTGAGCCGGCCAAGTATCAACTGGACCAGAAGGATCCGTAGATGATGAGCTTATCGACGGTACAAGTGAAACATCTGCGTCCATAAACTTCTGAACCACTAATGCGTATAAAATCTCTTCCAAAGCCCTTCTTCTCTCTTTCTCCTTAACCTCAGCTATTCTCCTAAACATCCAAAAAAAAACAATCTGATTCAAAATCCAAACCTCTAAAATGGTAGTATTGATATTGGCATTTGACAAAACCTGTAGAGAACAATGTCTGTTCCAGGAACAGAGGATGAAGCATCTTTGATCTGCTCCTCAGCGTCACGATCGGTTTGGAGCTGCTCAAGCTGCTGTTCAACAGCTGCTGGCACAAGATGAGGATGGCTCACCAATATCTGTGACAGAAACTGCCCCACCGGAGACTTCAACTGAAGCGGCGCGATTGAACCGGTTGAAGCATCACCAGAAGCTGAAGCTTTAACCACAAAGCCTCTCCGAGATTTAGCTGAAGCTGTTCGGCTTTGCAATGGTCTCGTGAATTGAAGAGAAGAGTTGTGCTGAAAACAGAGAAAACGGATTCATATTTTCTTATAAGCATTTGTATGATTAAATCAAAGTACCGCTTATTGACAAACAATGATCAGAAAACTCGAATTCCATCAGGAGAAATCTGATTACGAGACATTTTGCCGATCGATTAAAGCAAAAACACACTAGAATTCTGGAAAACAACGAAATTGAAATTTCGTTTAAGAATGTAAATTAACTGAATCAGACGCAGTGGTTAGAAGACATACTCTGAGTCTTAGACGAAATTGAGGTCCGGAGCCGAATCGCATGAAACCAGGACAGCTTGCCGTCAGGAAACTCGACCCCGAGACGTTTTCGGAAGTTCGACGCAGGAAGGCGGGAGACTGGACCAAATTCGCCGTCACGGCGTCCATGATTAACCAACCTCTGAGAGAAGCAAGGAAAAGATAATCGGAGGGAGATTTGGCCAGAGAAAGGACGAAGCCCTACAATGTCGATAAAATGGTGGTTAAAGATAAACCATTGGGTAGTGGATAGAAAAACTGTTGATATGACTTATCTCTTCGAAATTACCGCTACTTAAGTGTTCATCCAATTTATTTGTTTTTTACTGTATGTAAATTTATCGCTTTTTTTTATTTTCTGCAAGATTGAAAATAAATCACCTAGACAAGTGTTGGGCTCATAGAAACTTCGCTTTTATTAATCTTGGCCCAATTAAGGTGGGCTTTATAAACCACTACAGAATATAATATATATAGTCCTGAACATTACCCATTAGGGTTTCTAGCGCCTCGCCTCTAAATTGCGAATTGGTGAGCAAGAAGATGTTGTTGTCTTCATCTGATTTCTGTGAATCCAAAACTGTTTTTGTTTCTCAATCTATATTTCTTTTTCAGCACGCTAGGGATAAGTTTATTTTTGATCATCTGTGATTTGCAAATTTTGAAACAATTGTAAAGGCGTTTACTTTCGAAACTGAGCAATTAGTTTATAAATACGGTGGCGATGATGAAAAAAAGGCCGGACTTACGGCTGCTACCACCACCACCAAAGTGGGTGTGTGTAGTAGAATGATGCTAAACACTCCAAAGGTTATATAGCTGAGCCTCCTCCTTTTTCCAACTTTCAAAGCTTCAGTATTTTTGCCTAAACTTCATTCTAAATCAAAACCACAAAGAACAAAAAAATGTCTTGTGTTTCCAGATTGAATAAAAATTGAAAAACTACAATGAAAAATCACCGATTTCTGACCACAATGTGTGAATGTGCATCTTGTCCAAAATAATTACTGTGTCCTTAACGTGAAAATTTTAGAACCGTAGTGACTAATTTGGATTCAAGTGAGGGAAAAAAAGTTGACTAAACAGTAAAAAGTATTTGAAAATAGTAAAATTTGGATTTAGCGAGAAAAGACTTGAATTAAAAATACAATTTGGACTCTCTACTCTTAAACAAAAGTGAAGAGCCTGGGTTTAAGCTGAGAAGACGAACGCAAAAACCTCTCATACGAAAATGGCAGTGCAAGCCATTTGCTTGGGACCTCTTCCCACAAGACTTCGAGTTTCATCTCGAGATTCACTCTCCTCCTATCCTCCTGTAAGTGAACTTAACCATCAAAATTTCGTTTTCCCATTTTGATTTTCTTAAACCTTATCCGAAAATTTGTCATTTTTTCCTGATTCTCCTCTAGGGTTCTTCGACATTTGCAACTCGTCAAAATACCGATTCGAGAAGTAAGTATCTAATCCTCTTAATCCGCTTTAGTTTATAAAGCCTAATTGTAGCTCAAGCCTCAAAGATTGATCCTTTTGCAATTTTCTTTTGTTGATTTAAGGAGCCCTCGTTTGGAACAAACCGCAAGAACCAGGCGTCGTAGTATGTTCTTCTCGATCTGAATCAAGCCCTGAGCCAAATCAACCTAAAAAGAGTCACAACTATGCTCAAGCTGAGCTTTTCCGTGGGAAATCAGGTTCGATTTCGTTCCACGGACTAACCCACCAGCTGGTCGAAGAAAGTAAACTGATTTCAGCTCCGTTCCAAGAAGAGAAAGGTTCCTTCTTGTGGGTTTTGGCTCCGGTTGTGTTGATATCGTCGTTGATTCTTCCTCAGTTCTTTCTTAGTGGAGCCATTGAAGCTACCTTTAAAAATGACACTGTTGCAGGTGAGTACTGCTTGAAAGTTTTAAACTTTTGAGTTTTTATCAATCACCTTCGAATTCAGTGGTAACTTCTATGAATCCTAGGAACAAGTAGAGTAGAATCTATATCTTAGCGGTGGTGTTCCATTTGCTAAACTGGTTATGTTTTACTTTAGGCTTCTCTTAAAATATAACTGACTTTGAGGTTTTGATAGGTTTAGTACCGTAGAGCCTGATTTTTGATGTGTAGTAACTAAATCCTTTTAGTGATCTTAAATTGTCAATGACAATCAAGAACACACTCAACAAACATTAACAAAGAGCCAAAAGTATCCTGGAGATTTGTTCAAGAGGTCTCTTAACTCTCTTGAAGCTAAGAGGCTATAGGTTTCCCACATGATCTGGCTCTTATGTATGTGATACTTATGTGAAGTCAGTCAGATGCACTCTCTTATCAGATTTGTAAATTATATATATTCTTGATGCAGAGATTGTTACTTCTTTCTGCTTTGAGACGATGTTTTATGCCGGTCTTGCGATATTCCTGTCTGTGACTGACCGAGTGCAGAGGCCCTACTTAGACTTCAGCACCAAGAGATGGGGTCTAATCACTGGACTGAGAGGATACCTTATGTCTGCATTTCTCATGATGGGTTTAAAAGTTGTACTTCCTGTATTCGCTGTGTACATGACGTGGCCAGTTCTCGGTATAGATGCGCTGATCGCAGTGCTTCCTTTCTTGGTTGGCTGTGCGGTTCAACGACTTTTCGAAGCTCAGGTTGAAAGACGCAAATCCTCATGTTGGCCCATTGTTCCAATAGTCTTTGAGGTAAAACTCATATGCTATTTTGGTCTTAGTTTTGTCTTCCCAACCCCATCGTGATGTTTATAAGTCTTGTTAAAGGACAACGATGGTTTTTGTGTAAATGGCAGGTGTATAGGCTGTATCAAGTGACAAGAGCAGCGACTTTTGTTCAGAGGCTGATGTTTATGATGAAAGATGCGTCGACGACTGTAGAATTATCAGAGAGAGGTGTTGCGCTCGTTGGTTTGGTTGTGACTCTGCAGTTTCTAGCTGTTTTATGTCTCTGGTCGCTTATCACATTTCTTCTGCGCCTCTTCCCTTCTAGACCTGTTGCTGAAAACTACTAAAATCTGAGTGTGTAGTGATTGTTACATGTGTAGCCAAAGTCCCATCGGCATGTTGTTTTCTGGACAAATTAGAGTAGAAGTTTCTAAATGGCTAGTCTCTGTTAAAACTCACTTGTTTAAGCGCTTTAAGTATTTTGGCCTAAATTCAATGTGAAACAAGGGTATAAATCTTTGTTGTTGCATTTATAAATCTTTGTCAGGTCTTGGTCTTATTTTCTCTCATCTTCAAAATGTTAGAATCAAAACGTTGTTTTCGTATTTCTTTTCTTTACCAATTACCAAGCTTGGCTTAAAATGGCACAATCTAGTGTTCGGGTTTTGGACTCGGCTTCTGTTTGGATCTTTTGTTGGGACAAATAATTGTCCACGTGGAAGGTCTGAGCTTCTGATACGTATCCTGTACAGTGACGTGAAGATCCAACACGTGTGGTGTTGTTCTCCTTTCTTTTACATTGTTACTTAAAATTTGTAACAATTTCGTCACATGATATTAGGAACGAAACAAGAATGCATGCAAACAGATAGTAAATGAAATGTTTTGAAAGCTTTATAATTTTTATGAATATGCGATGCTAATGGAGACTTGGATACTTAAAAAATCAATATGAAATTGTAACAGATCAACGACTATTGTTCGGAAAACAGTAAAAATAGGATCTCAGGAGAATTAGCCAGCTTGTAAAAAAAATAATTACAAAGTGAGAGTGAGTGATATATATATATAGCGAGAGAAAGCCAATCTCAGACTGGTTAATTCGATAGTCTTCTTCCTCTCTTTGAACACAAAGACATGTCTCCACTCTCAGATCTCTTAAACTTAGATCTCTCTGACAGCAAGAAAATCATCGCTGAGTACTTATGGTTCGATCATTTTTCCCTAATCTTTACATGATAAAATCTTGTTATAGAATTTTGTCCTTTTTCCCGCTTAATCTCTTATGATCTTGCATGTCTCTTTTGACAACATAAAGTTTCTTGTTGTTTTAATCTCAACTTACTCTGTTTTTCTTCTTCTTGAGAACAGGATCGGTGGTGGGTCTGGAATGGATATTAGAAGCAAAGGCAGGGTAATTATATTTAGTTATTTTACACAAATTTCTCTCTTGATCGTTTTTGGTAATGTTTCTTTGTTTAACAGACATTACCAGGACCAGTAAGTGATCCAACGAAGCTTCCGAAATGGAACTACGATGGATCAAGCACCAATCAAGCCGCCGGAGATGACAGTGAAGTCATTCTATAGTAATCTTCTTCATCGCCTATAATAATATTACACACATATATAATTTATGTCAATGAATTAATCAAACTTTTTTGGAATGATTGAAAAAAAGTCCTCAGGCGATATTCAAAGACCCCTTCAGGAAAGGGAACAACATTCTGGTAAAGCTCATCTGAAGTTGTTTGGGGTAGCAAAAGTTTCATTTGATATTTTTGATTAGCGAATCTCAAATAACATTCCAAATTTCTTGAATATGAAACCAGGTGATGTGTGATGCGTACACACCGGCTGGAGATCCAATTCCGACCAACAATAGGAACAAGGCCGTAAAAATCTTCGATCATGCCAATGTGAAGGCTGAAGAGCCTTGGTAAGTTTATACAGAGCCTGTGGAAATTTTGGTCAATCAGTTATAACATTTCACCTTTGTTTTTGGTTTGGTATAGAACAAAAGTTACCCTATATGAATTAATTGCATCAAAGTTTTCTTGAAAATTTTGGTTCTCTCAGTTCTGTATACTAAAATGGGGTTAAGTTTAACTTTCCGGTTCGGTGTTGAAACATTTGGTACCGATCGGTTTACGAATAACTTTTAGTTTGGTTTAGATTCAGTTTGATATTTTGCTGTGTTGTATTACTAGGTTTGGGATAGAGCAAGAATACACATTACTTAAGAAAGACGTTAAGTGGCCATTAGGTTGGCCTCTTGGTGGCTTTCCTGGTCCTCAGGTACGCTTATTGAGTAATTTGTTCATCAAAATTCATACACTAATCTCTTCTTAATTAATAGCTAGAACATATTTCTGTAATTAATCAACTATCTCGGTTTTTGTGTGTTGATGAACATATAGGGTCCGTATTACTGTTCAGTTGGAGCAGACAAAGCCTTTGGTCGTGACATTGTCGATGCTCACTATAAAGCTTGTCTTTACGCCGGTTTAAACATCGGTGGTGCTAATGCTGAAGTCATGCCTGGACAATGGGAGTTTCAGATCAGTCCTATTGTTGGTATTGGTGCTGGTGATCAGTTATGGGTTGCTCGTTACATCCTCGAGGTGAAATCAAAATCATTCTTTCTTTTGCATGCATTAACTAACATTGGTGTTAATATTTTCATATGAAACATTTTGTTTCGTTTATTATTATTATTTTTTTTTTTTTTGACAGAGGATCACCGAGATATGCGGGGTAATTGTCTCATTCGATCCAAAACCAATCGAGGTCTCTCATATGATCATCAAGATTCTGTTTTCGTTTGTAGCTTTCTTGAAAGTTTTCTTGAATAATCAGTTTTTTTTTTCGATAGGGTGATTGGAACGGAGCAGCGGCTCATACGAACTTCAGCACAAAATCGATGAGGAAAGATGGAGGATTAGACTTGATCAAGAAAGCAATAGAGAAGCTTGAAGTGAAACATAAACAACACATTGCAGCTTATGGTGAAGGCAACGAGAGGCGTCTCACTGGGAAGCATGAAACTGCAGACATCAACGTTTTCTCTTGGGTATGAAATCAAGTCAAAACAAGATTATGGTTTTATGATGATGATGATCTTTTTATAACCTTTTGGTTTGATTTGTTGTGAGAGTAGGGAGTGGCGGATCGTGGAGCATCGGTGAGAGTGGGAAGAGATACGGAGAGAGAAGGGAAAGGGTATTTTGAAGATCGAAGGCCTTCGTCTAATATGGATCCTTATCTTGTTACCTCCATGATCGCTGAAACCACCATCCTCGGCTAAGCTTTTTGTTGTTGGTTCTTATGTTATTGTGTTTCTTCAGGTTTCGGTTTAATCCCGGTTTGAGACTCTTTTATTGCGAATAATTCATGGGATGTTCTATGATCCTAATACTATATTGTTTTAATACGGTTTAAAATCTTGGTTCAACTTTTTAGTCTTTGGTTCACCATGTGGTTTGCATATCTTTCGTGATCTATACTATTATTTGCGAAGTGAATTTGGAGAATAGAGCTCTTTCATTCACTTTCACAAAGCAATGACCTATATACTTTTAATAAAATCTCTTAATTATTTTTATTTGTCATCGAATCATATATTAAGATAATTTTTTTAATTATTCAGCCAAACCCTAAATCTTTTTTTGATAATTATCGGAAGTTTTTGATGAAAACAATAATAAAATAAACCATAATCTTAAAAAACTTATAGATATTTAGTCGAGATCCCTAAATATGAGTCTCTCATCTTCACAGTTTATGACCACTATTCTTTTGTTTATGAAAATCAAATTATGGGTTGCTGTTTCAATTTTTATATGTTTAGTTTAAAATTGTTTTAGGCGTTGATATGTCTAGACCAGTTTTCAAGAAAATAAAAACTTGATGTAAATTTATTGGTTATTATTTTCTGTTATTTTTTTTTCAAAGTTCGGTGTACTGGATATAGAAGAGATGGGAACACCAAGAGCATCATCTACAATGAAATTTGGATTAGAAGATAACAAATTGGACATAGAAAAAAGAAATTGAGCAGATTGAGGATGAGATATGCAAAGAAGCATGGGACCCCAAGAAGCATAGGACTTTGCATTTGTATATAAATTTTTTTTTTTGTAGCTGCGTGACGTGAATTAGATATTTATATACCTCTTCTATTTTGATTCAGTTTATTTGTCCATGATAACTGAGATTTGTATGTTTGTGGGTTTAAAGAGTACTGTTCAAGGATCTTTCAAAGATTTAAAGATCGTTTAATGTTTTTGTTGGAGGATCGACATGTTCTAACATGAAAAGTACGAGGCTGTAATAACAAAGCTAGATGAAACATAAACAGAAACATGTTCAGTTGTTTTGGATACAATCAAGAGAGAAGAAATATTAATCTCATAATAATGTAATAACTCATGCCTTGCATAGGAAGAAATTCGGTTTTCTAAATTATTAATATTGTTTTAGTTAGAAGTAGATAATTATGTTTATAGTCTGGCTTTGTTTTATATTTTTCAATATCAAGTTTTATAAAAGTAATTTATTTACAAAATTCAATATAAAAACCAATTATATTTTGGTTTTGTTTTTTTTTTTTCCTGAATTTACTAATTTGGAAAGCGGCTACAGATGGAGTAAAGCTCTTGATATTGAGGATTATGAGCTTCTCAAATACTATCAGAAACGGGCGTAAAACAGAGTTTGTACCTTTGCTAATCATATAAGCGATGGAGAAATTATATATTGGCAAGAATACGATCATATAACGATACTGAATGTGTATTAGCAGTGGAGAGAGGAGACTATAGACTATAGAGGAGACTGGTCCAATGACCATTGCCTGCAAATGTAAGGTCTGACTAAAACTAGAGAAGTAAGATCCCAGCTTAGGGATATCCTCACATGCTACTTCACGAAAACAGATAAATCATGGATCATATTTATTAAAAAAGAATAGAAAATAAGAAAATCAAATTCTACCAAAAGAACACAAACAACTTATTACATTTTTGCAAAAACACATAAATTATAGTTTAATAAATATTTTATTCCGCGCAAGGCGCGGAGAACCACCTAGTTAGTCTAAATTAGATGGTTGCTTGCTAAACAATTATATATGAATCGATTTCTTCCAAATTCAAAAAGAATTAATTGTTGGTTTTCTTTGGCATATATGAATGTTCTTAATTTCAATTTCTTCCTTAAGTTTGGAGATTAGATAGTTGCTAAGCGAGATTACATTGAATTATTTCCTTCTGGATTCAACAAAGAGTAGTGATTAGTGTTCTTTAAGATATATGCATGTCGTTAATTTCCATTCTTCCTTAATTTCCAAGACAGAGATGGTGTCTACGCAATTACATGAATTGATTTCTTCCGAACTTAAGTAAGTATTTATATTTATCATAATAATAAATCAATACAAGGTATATGTCATCTTTATGCTTGTAGTTACAAGCATCTGTCTGTTGATTCTGTAGATAAATATAAATACATACTTAAGTTCGGAAGAAATCAATTCATGTAATTGCGTAGACACCATCTCTGTCTTGGAAATTAAGGAAGAAAATGGAAATTAACCACATGCATATATCTTAAAGAACACTAATCACTCTTTGTTGAATCCAGAAGTAAATAATTCAATGTAATCTCGCTTAGCAACTATCTAATCTCCAAACTTAAGGAAGAAATTGAAATTAAGAACATTCCACACATGTACATTACAAAGTTTGAAAGCCATGTCATGAAAGTAGTACAAATTACTAGATATAGATTCCGGTATATATGATATTTTGCCGTCGATAGTTTTTTTATGGAAAACATGTAAGAAGAAAAAAAAATAAGTAACCCGAAAAAGAAAGAAGCGGCCGGAGAAAAATGGTTGGTACCTTCGTGAAGGACAATAGACCGCAATTTTAAAACAAACTTTTGACTTCTACAAAGAAAAAGTAAAAGTATTATGATGGAGAGAGAAGCTTTAGTTATTGAAGCACAATGTTCCATTAATTCTTTTGAACATCAAACGTCTATAAGAACCAAACCTAAAACGCGCGCAACCAAACCTAAAATGCAGCAGGCCACAATTTTTAAACAAACATTTGACTTCTATTAAAAAAAAATAAACAGTCACATTAGTAAATAAAATGTTAAGCTTAATCTCCAACATTAAGCTTCAATGCACCAACATCATTCCCCTATAAATATAATCAAACCTTTGGCCAAACATATATACCTCAAACAGTTATACTAATCGTAACTCAAAACACAAACCTGTTCATCCTCGATGGGTGACACTACCAAGGACGATGGCTCTAGCCAAAGCAAAGCGGTGCGTAAGGAAAGAAGAGCGTATTTTTTTAGAAAATGGACCAGGACCGATGTAATGAGAGCTTCATTTGTTGTAGTCGTTCATTTGTTGTGTATCTTGGCTCCGTTTAACTACAAATGGGAAGCTCTCCGATTTGGTCTAATTACCACCGTCGTGACCCACATAAGCCTTACGTTCTCCTACCATAGGAACTTGACTCACCGGAGCTTTAAGATACCTAAATGGCTTGAATATCCATTCGCTTATTCTGCCCTCTTCGCTCTTCAGGTCAATATTTTTTTTAACCGAAAGTATAAATGAAATCAAATACAACTTACATCATGTATATATATTTGAATTGTGTTTTTTTCTTTTCTAGGGTCATCCAATAGATTGGGTGAGCACACATAGGTTCCATCACCAGTTCACAGATACAGACCGTGACCCACACAGCCCTATCGAGGGATTTTGGTTCAGTCATATCTTTTGGATATTCGACACCAGTTACATCAGGGAAAAGGTAACACAACATCGTTCAGTTTCGCTACAAACCTGATGGACGTGAATATATCTTAACTTATGATCAACTGACGGCGAACTAGGTACGATGGTGTAATTATAACGCAAAACAAAATAAAATAAAATGTAACAGTGTGGAGGACGTAACAACGTGGTGGACTTGAAGCAACAATGGTTCTATAGGTTTCTTCAAAAGACAATTGGTCTCCACATTTTAACAGTTTGGACCCTCGTCTATTTCTGGGGTGGTCTACCTTACCTAACCTGCGGCGTGGTAAAATTATCTATTTACTTTGTCCAAATGAAAATTGGATTATACATATAAAATAGAAATTGGTCTTCTTTTGGTGTGCATGCAATAGGGTGCTGGAGGAGTAACTGGTTACCACTTGACTTGGCTCCTAAACTCGGCATGCCATATTTGCGGTTCGCAAGCATGGAACACCAATGACACCTCTCGTAACGTTTGGTATTTATAATATATAATAAAAAAATACATCTCTAGACTCTAGTCATATCGAACTACCAAACCTGTATAGTATATAATAAAATAACCTAATATAAAGTCATGCGGAATGGTGCAGGTGGCTGGGGCTATTCACGTTGGGAGAGGGCTGGCACAACAACCACCATGCTTTTGAGGCGTCGGCTAGGC
>OVBJ01001008.1:0-17771 GCA_900406535.1 Noccaea bulbosa | reverse complement strand
TCCGAAGCTCAAAAACGAAAGATGGCTTTCGCTCGTTGATTACTCTCAGCTCTGATATTCTATGTTCAAACTTGTTTCTATAATTATAAGTACCCATCATGATGACTGACTCTCTTGTTATTTATGTAAAACTGTAAATTAAGAATAACTGATAGCCCCTTAAGAGCTTAATTATACAAGGAAGAAGAAGAAGAATGTGAACACAACTCTGGAAGGTGTTCTAGAGATGTTGAGCTAGAAAACGAAGAAGCTGAGCTGGAAGTTGCGCCTTAGTGCAATATTGAGTATAAATAGTATTTATATTCTGTTTTCTTTCTTTATGCATTGTTTTGTTGTTGAATCTGTTCTTGAAGCTGAGCTGGAAGTTGCGCCTTAGTGCAATATTGAGTATAAATAGTTTTTAGATTCTGTTTTCTTTCTTTATGCATTGTTTTGTTGTTGAATCTGTTCTTGACCCTATGATTCATCAGTTAATCAGAGAGATCGTGATGAGATCTTGAGAGTGAGAGTGAGAGTGAGTATAGATCACTGAGAGTGAAGCGTTGTGGTTCTAGATACTCAATAGCTCTGTTATCGTTTGTAATCAGTGTGATGCTTAATAAACGAGAGATCATAGTTTGGGTTCTTAACAATAACCTGTAAACCTAGTTTGATCCAACAACACCTAGCTTTTAAGTACATTGCATGATGTATGAACAATTAATGTTATTATCAGCTGTGTTTAGAAGATGTAGTCCGGTAACTTTAGAGGAATCTCAGCTTGTTATCTCTATTGGGTCGGTCTATTAATTATTAGTTCAAAGTTCATTGATGCTATATCTATAAGGTTATTTTTCTTCTCTGATTTATTCAAAAACTTCCGAGTCATTTAGTTTTACCTTGATCTAATTTACAATCTGTATATGGGCCTGACATTTGTAGCCCATGTTCCAACTTCCAACTAACAGTCCACAATTGCGCGCTCTTTTTGTTCATTAAATAATGATTGCTTGAAAAACATAAAAATGAAAACAGGTTAAGAAATAAGAACCCTAATCTGTTTCAAGCCTAATCCCAACGGTTTTGACTAAATTCATAGCCGTGCTTACACAAATCATTGTTTTTTGTTTCTTCTGTTTATTAAAAATCGAGCTAATTACACGTAGTCTTAGAGTCTAACCTTAAGCGACTCTTCATTTCCTGCCAAACTATTGATTGGAAGTATAACCAGTTTTAAAAATATACTATATAGTTTATTTGAAAGGAAAATTTCATGGTTACTTTTGTTTAGCATAATGTAGTTTTCGTTCATCTACTGCGTAATGTTAATCGGGTTACGTACGGCTGATTTCTTACGATAATCATTTAACAATATACTTGGATTAATCCTGGTTCAGCGAACTAATTAATTAAAAATGGACGTCTCTTCTGTTGTAGCCTGTGGGCAGGTATAACGTCAGTAGATGATACGTTCACGTTATTCATGTAAAGTAGAACTAAATAAGCTTCTTGATTGGTTTGGTCCACTTGGGGCATATAGATTTATCACGTATACACACACACATATATTTATAAGCCAGCATTGTCTTCATCGTTAGAAATAAACCATTTAATATTCAATAGAAATGCCAAGAAAAACAAAATAGTTTATCATTTACAAAACAAAAAATCGAAGTAAAATTTCTCGAAACTATCTAACAGATATTCTCTCCCACCAACGAAGAATACTCAGTTTTCTCTTTTTTGTTTCTTTAGTCTATCACGAGCAAATGAAACTTACGATATTTAATGTTTTTGGGTGAGAAGAAAAGGAGCCAAACTACATGAAGATAAAATGTAAATATTGATTGTAGTTGTCTTTTCCTTTCAAGTAACGCCCAACCATGCATCGCTGCTGCACGTTACGGTTTCTTTTTGTTGCTGTATGCGTAAATTTATCTAACCCATAGCAACGAAATAAAACTATCCCTTTGCCAAATACTAAAATCTAGGAAATTTTGACACATAACTATAAACTTTAAAAGAATTTGTTTCTTTCTTAGTTACCAGTGACCTATTCTTGCTAATATTAATATATAGGACATCTATTAAAAATACAAACGTTACAAAAAATTGCTCGATAATAACCAGGTGAGTGAAATAGGAACATATTATTTCAACAAGATGTCTTTTTGATAAAGTTTTCAAGACGATGTCAAATTATGAATTCCGAATCCAGATATGCACATTGAAATCGGACTACAAATTCAATATGNGAAAATTTTTAAAAAAAAAAAAAAAAAAAAAAAGGTCCTATAAAATTAAAAATACAGAGTAGAGGGAGACAGACGAAAAAGAAGATTTTTATTACAAAACTTTAATGTAATCAAATGTGGTTGTGATCTTCTAACATGTTACGGGTCCTGCCTACTCTCTACCCAACATTATACTTTTAGATAGTATACTAATTAATACCAACTTCAGTTTTAAACTCCATAATTTTGAAAATACGTTAGTGAGATATGCATTTAAATAAGAATATACTGAACTACATAGGAGAATGCTAAATTATCGAAGAATCTCAGAAGAATGCTTATTTGAGAATTTAGACCAAATCATTATGTTTCTCTAAGTAATAGGAGTACTTAAATTCTAATTACTGACACTAATAATAAAACAGAGAGAAAAAAAGGAGAAGAGGAGGATTAGGCTGTTGACTGCTTTCACTTGCTTTTCTGTAATTACAGCTATGCACAAACCTTTTGATTTCTAGGGTTTCTCTCTCTTCTTCTTCTTCTTCTTCTTCTTCTTCTTCTCCTCTTCGTATCGTCACAAAACTCCACAATGCGAGTTTTCCCAAACCCTTCCATGGCGATTCTCTCTGTTTTCCTCTCATTCCTTCTCCTCTCTCTCCCTCTCCCTACAATCCAAGATCTCAACGCCGACAGAGCCGCGCTTTTATCGCTTCGCTCCGCCGTCGGCGGCCGCACATTTCGGTGGAACATCAGACAAACCTCGCCGTGTAACTGGGCCGGTGTCAAATGCGAGAGTAACAGAGTCACCGCCCTCCGTCTCCCCGGCGTCGCTCTCTCCGGGAAAATTCCGGAGGGTATTTTCGGTAATTTAACTCAGCTCCGTACGCTCAGTCTCCGTCTCAACGCTCTCACCGGCTCACTCCCTTTGGATCTAAGTAGCTGCTCCGGTCTCCGGCACATCTACTTGCAAGGGAACAGATTCTCCGGCGAGATACCGGAAGGTTTATTCAGTCTCAGTAAACTCGTGAGGCTTAATCTCGCTGAGAACAGCTTCACCGGAGAAATCTCCTCCGGTTTTGCGAACCTCACGAGGCTGAAGACTCTGTATCTGGAGGATAATCAACTCTCCGGCTCAATCCCTGACCTAGACTTACCATTGGCTCAGTTCAACGTCTCCAATAACTCGTTGAACGGATCCATACCCAGAAATCTCCGGAAATTCAATTCCGATTCGTTCCTGCAAACTTCACTCTGCGGCAAGCCGCTCAAAATCTGCCCTGACGAAGAAACTGTACCGAGCCAGCCTACTTCCGGCGGAAACAGAACACCACCAACTGTCGAGGAAAGCAAGGGGAAGAAGAAGAAGAAGAAACTTTCCGGTGGAGTTATAGCCGGAATTGTGATCGGATGCGTGGTTGGGTTCGCTTTGATCGTTCTGATTCTGATGGTACTCTGCCGGAAAAAGGGAAATCAGAGATCGAGAGCCGTCGACAGTTCCACAATCAAACAGCAAGAAACCGAAATTCCCGGAGACAAAGCTGCTGGAGAGGTAGCAGAGAACGGAAACGGGTATTCTGTGACAGCCGCTGCAGCGGCGGCGATGACCGGAAACGCAAAATCCGGAGACGCCAACGGTCCAGCGTCGAAGAAGCTTGTCTTCTTTGGTAACGCGACTAAAGTTTTCGACCTTGAGGATCTGCTGAGAGCTTCTGCGGAGGTTCTCGGGAAAGGAACGTTCGGGACGGCGTATAAGGCGGTGCTTGACGCGGTTACGGTGGTGGCTGTGAAGAGGCTGAAGGATGTGATGATGCCGGATAAAGAGTTCCGGGAGAAGATTGAGCTGGTTGGTGCAATGGATCATGAGAATTTGGTGCCATTGAGAGCTTACTATTTCAGCAGAGACGAGAAGCTTCTTGTACATGACTTCATGCCTATGGGAAGCTTATCTGCTCTCTTACATGGTTCGTTTATTAGATCTGTCAAAAAATTTCCCTTTTTTTTCGTAAATTTGGTTTCTTTCTGAGTCAAATCTCTGCTTCATCTAGAATTTCAATATGCATATATTATGGTAAAATTTTTAGTGCTTAATCTCTTTGATCTTTGATTCTCAATTGAATTAGCATCCAGATAATTTTTACATACTACTTTTGTATAGATCTTGTGAATTGGTGGGGACAAAATGTTAAACATTGGATGCTTTGAAAAGAGAAAAGAAAACAGTAGTGGAAAAGTGGAAAGCTATATGATTATGCACTGTGCTCTGTTTTCTTTAGTTTCTATAATTGTCTTTTTTTGTGTAATTATTTACAGGAAACAGAGGAGCGGGAAGAAATCCACTAAACTGGGATGTTCGATTAAAAATTGCTCTTGGTGCAGCTCGTGGCTTGGACTACCTTCACTCACAAGGCAACTCGACCTCTCACGGCAATGTCAAATCCTCCAACATCCTCTTAACCAAGTCACACGACGCTAAAGTCTCGGACTTCGGGTTATCCCAGCTCGTGGCGGCCTCTGCGACGACTCCGAACCGTGCGACGGGTTACCGTGCGCCGGAAGTAACTGACCCTAAACGCGTGTCGCAGAAAGGTGACGTGTACAGCTTCGGTGTGGTGCTTCTTGAGCTCATCACTGGTAAGCCTCCGTCTAATTCGGTGATGAATGAGGAAGGAGTTGATTTGCCGAGATGGGTGAAATCGGTGGGGAGAGATGAGTGGAGGAGAGAGGTTCTTGACTCGGAGCTGCTTAGTTTGGCGACGGAGGAAGAAGAGATGATGGCGGAGATGGTGCACTTAGGGATTGAGTGTACGTCACAGCATCCGGACAAGAGGCCGGAGATGGCGGAACTGGTTAGGAAGATTGAGGATTTGAGACGATCTGGTCCTGATCAGGTGGACGAAGCTGATTAAGTGAAAAGCTGTTAATTGTTGCGTTTTCTTTTCTTTTTTTAGTAATTGGTTTGGGGAAATGAAATGAGTTCTTCGTTTTAGAATCTTTACATTTTTAATTTAATTTTTATTTTTAACCCCACTTGCTCAAAAGGAGAGGGGTTTTAGTGGTAAATCTGCTGGCAATATGCAGTTGTTTGTTTGTGTTGGGCGTGAAGATTTGGTGGTGATTGTAATTATTGTTACTTTTCTTTCTTAAATCTTATTAATTTTAATTAATTATTGCTCTTCCTTTTGTCTCTGAATTCTTTTGTTATTTCTTAACAAAGTGTGTCCACTTTTGTCGAGCGAATACAATATTTGGGTTGTTTTTGTCGTAATTTGGTTGGCCACTTGTAGAACGCTTTTTTTCCTGGCGGATTTAATGTGTTTGATAGCTTTTGTTTAATATTTCATTATGTTGCTTCTACCAAAAAAAATATTTCATTATGTTGTTTTCGGTTTCGCATTTATTTACATTGCTTTGATCATTTTGGTGCTATGTGATTTATATTATCATACCAATATAATAAGTACATGCTTTGCTCATCTTTTGCTATCATAGAGGAGACCCACATCTAATTTAGTTCCGATTGAGTGACAGCTAAATTATACCAAAAATAAGCACATGATTTATGAAAATGAATGAATGAATGAATAAATGAATACCTAATTTGCTATTATTGAAAGGTAGTCAACATCTTTAATATTCGTTGATGAAAAAGAACCCAACCCATTTTGAATAACTATTTTTCTCCTCACAAACCCACTATAGTATGAAGTTTTTGGCTCCCAAACATTGACAGCTTTATGAGTTAAGCATTTAATGCATAATGTTGAAATAGGTGGGAATTGGTGCAACAGCAACAGTACTAAGGCTGCTATAATTGGTATGACTCTTTTAGAGAGGTCCCAAAGGTTTTCCTACATACACATTCACATGATAGGGAGGGACCATAAAGAGCGAGATGGTTTCAATTCAAGTTTGATACCTTTTTTAGAGAGAGTTAAATAGATAAGGACATCGAGAGAGTGGATGATTCTTATTCTAGGTGCAACCTAAGAATGGGTTTATGAAAGCGTTGATATGAATACTAAAATATAGACCTAAGTTTTTGTAAGAGATGAAATGTGATTTGAGGATTAGAGAATATAACGAGTCTAATATAAATGAGACTTTGAATCTAATCCTCATTAATCTCTTATATCAAATCCAATTTGTTTACTTCGAGATTATTCACAAACGAGTCTAAAAAATCTATTTAGTATATCTTATGTTTGTTGATTTACTGAATTTATGTTAAAACATGATTTCAGTTTTTTTTTTTTTTTATGTTGAAAACATGACTTGAGTTTGTTTGGAAGAATTTTATTGGAACGTAGGAGTGAGTGAAGTTGATCAGGTTTGGATTCTCAGAATTCACAAAGTAAATAAGTGATGAAGAGATAATCATAGAGCAAGGGATGAGCTATGAATCATCGTTTACTCGTCGACTCGTAGTAGTTTACTTGTCGACTCGTTGTAGAAGAACAAACTATGCTTGATCACTTACATAGTTACATTTAACATGTAGTGAACAACTTGTTACGAAAACATCATTGAATTTTTATAACATTAGATTTTAATGAAAATTTTGAAACTTTTAATGAATAACACCAAATTTTCAATTCTCTTTAACATGTTTTACAAATATAAGATTCAATAACAATAAATTTTAAAACATATATTAAAATTGTTAAATAAATAACAGCATACTACAGTTGAATTTCAATTCTATTAAAATATATGAATGAATAACACTACTAATAGTTTATTGTTGTGGCAAAACTTGTGAAGTTCTCAACAAATAAAGAGATTTGAATTGTTGCATATTCAAAAACTGAATTAGTTATTTTTTGTTGTTTATTGTAACTTACTACACTAAATTTTGACTGTAAAAATACATGAAGGTGGAAACAAATATTTTTTACTGCTAAACTCATAGAGTTAGAGATGGACTGCACACACTCCTAAAAGTCTAAAACTTCTATATATTATATATCATCATTTTCGTTATTTGATTATAAGTAATATCACGATTTTTACTTATACACATATATATATATATATATATATTATCAGTCATGAAATGTGAAAGTTGGAAACAAAACAATTTATATGACATAATTGAAAAAGAGAGAGAGAACTCAACTCACCATCGAGTTTTACGTGAGAGTAATACCATTTTCATTGGTGTAGCGCTAAAGATCTTTTAACTTCTCTCCCAATTAACAAAAGAGAAACTATTAAGCTGCAAGCTGTTGGTCAACGAAAATGCACTGCAGTAACAGTCTGTTATGCACTCATTCTCGCATCTTTTCATGTCTTTGATAGAGTGGAGTTGAATAAGGTTCAAAGCATATGGGAAACTCATGTTAACAAGAGTGAATAACTTATATGAACCACATGTGAAAGGTAAGCACATGGTATCTCAGGGTTATGGAGAAAACGTTCATGTCTCTCCGGTTTGCTCAGGAGGTGATGATTTTACGGAATTCAGTACATGGACAACAAGATTTAGGCATTTTATATTTTGTATACTATATTTTGTATTCCGAAAAAGTATTTCTCATAGAATATAGTATTTTGTAATAATTAGATTGTAGACCACATTATAATAACATTATAGATAATTAAAATCCTGAGATTTTGTACTAAGAATACCTAAAGTTTTTTCCTAACCGTAAACATATTTTAAGCTCCTTGACTAATACCTAATTTTTTTTTTCCTAGAAATGAAATTGAATTGTTTTGAAGTTGATGATATAGTATGTTTTATTCTGAAAAGTTAAAAAAACTAAATGAATTCTTAATCTATGTACAAAAACCTTAAAATCATATATTATGAAAATCTAGAGATTTTTTTAAGAATACCTAAAGTTTTTTTCCGGACCGTAAACATATTTTAAGCTCCTTGACTAATACCTAAATTCTGTGGAAAAATTAATTATAAATATTTTGTATAGGTAGAGTGATTTAGGTAGCATAGAAGATGATTAATTTTTACTCTCTTTGTTCATGACAATTAAATGTTTTAGCAGTTTACATATATTAAGAATTACTCTATTTGTTCCACAATATATATGATGTTTTAGTGATTTTTTTTTTAGTTTCAAAGTTTTTATGCAAAACTAAATGTGTTTTTGTTGTTTTGACTTTTTGAACTTGAAAATTGTTTTTGAATTGATTGAAGTGTTTTTGAATTGGTTGAATTGTTTTTAAGTTATGATCATACATGTATTATTTTTAAAAGTTAAAAAATTAAATGAATTTTTAATCTACATACAATAACATATATTATAAAACATAGGGAGTAATTAATAATTAGCTACAAATACATCAACTTTTACTCACTTACCATTTTCCTATTAAGGGTCTAAATGGTAACCGAGGAATGCTGCTGAATGCGGAATCTAGTTGAATTAATTGATGAATAGTTGCAGAATTTAGCTGATTAGTTATTAATATGAATAGTAACGGCTGAATATTGCTGAATACAGAATAAATACCTAACATATTATTTGTATAACAGAATAACAAAATATTTACCCAGTTAAATTAATAAAATAATAATATATAATTGTGAAATAAATTAAATAATATGTAAATCAGATAAATCATCTAAAATATACAGAATTTAGGATTATATTTTACAGTAATTTATTAAATATCAAAATTTAAAATTTTAATATTCATTTAAAAATTTAATATTTTTTATATTAACAATTCACTTATACAACAACGTATATTTAAAATTATATTTGAATTAATCCATAATATTTTTTAATTTCTAGTAATTTATTACAGAAAAAATATTAATAGTAGTATGTTGTAATTAGTTAATCTTATCCAATTTTACTCATAAAAATTAAATACTTTTTTCATCTATTTTAATTTAAAAAAACAAAAGAAAAAGAAAATGGATGTGGGGTGTATTGGTGTCTGACATGTGTGTCCAGAGGAGAAAAAAAAAATTAAGCAAGTTTTGTCTTTTTGTGATTTTCTGCTGAATTAAGCTAATGCAACTGGTGTACAATTAAAAAAATTCAGCAGCTGTATTCAGCCCAATTCCTCAAACACCAGTTACAGCCTAAGCAATATTAGTTCAGTAATACAAATATTCTTGAGATTCACAACTAAGTAACATTTATTAACAAAATATATATAATTTTCTTTTTGAAAAATCGATATTTGTGAAACAAAGAAAAACTTTAAAACATCAAACTATGAGGAACAAATGTATCTTCCAGTCAGAGTCTTATGAACAGAATTGGAAAAGACAAATTGCAAAACAGTAAAGAACATTGAGATTATTATTATCTTTTACTCGATTGACTTAAATACATCATTTCACAACCTTCTCTTTCAAGGTGGAACGCCAAACAATGTCAATATCTGTTGTTAACCACAAATCCCAAACAAATATAAAAAAACTGCTACAGACCGCAAAACGCTAATAACCGCATCAACGGCTGCGTTATGCTTCCAAATAATGTTTCAATATCCATCCACATTTCCCTTTTCTTTTCCTCTCTTTTTGTTCCTGTCTCTGCCAGATTTGTAACATCGATGCATCAGAAAGATATTACAAAAAACTCAGAAATAAAATAACATGTACAGTTGATGATATATTAGAAATCAGTAAAGAATGACTTACATGTACAGAAAAGGGAATGGAACAGAATAACATTAATTTGTTTGTCTTCGTCGCAAAATTGGTTGGGCTCCATCTTTCAGACCTTTGGACACCACATCACAGTTGATATATACCAGCTGCGAGAGGTTCTGCATACCATAAGAAGAACAAAGTCAAAAGGCAAATATAATTGGTTCTTTCATGAGCACACCACTTCAAATGGTTAAAGCTAAACTACTCGAAATCATTTGCCATAACGGGAACAAATAAAAAAATGTTATTGACTTGAATTTGGTGGAGGCGGAGCACACAAGTTCATAAACTACAAATCTACAGTAGAATGATTCTGTAACAGCATATCTATGTAAAAATATCAATCTCTACAACTGTATAAAACTCTTATGATTAATCGTATACTTGGATGACAAGGGGTGTTAGTAGGAAAGTATACAGTACCTTGTACGAGAAATTATCGAATGGGTTATTTTCAGAAACATTAGTTTCCAACTCCTTAGCTCCGCCACGTTTATCAACCTGCACACCATCATTAATCCAATTCAATTCAGGGACATTACACATCTGAGGGAAGAGAGTGGATCAGCCAGATATTTACCCCCTCGTTCAAGCAACTACTGCTGCCACTGTCACTAGATACCCTATTCTCATTGACTGGAAAACATTTCTCGCCCGAAGAGTTATCCGGATAGCGACTTTCGAAGTAACTTGTGTCAAGAGCATCTTCTGTATTCGGCACAAATGAAGCCTAGAAAAAAACAAGCATTTAAGTGCAAAAAGAGAAAGAAAAGAAAACATGAGTATGAGCTTTGCAAAGCTTATGACTTAAAAAGCACAAAAGATGAATGAATTTACTTTCTGCTCTGCTAGAGTGTCCCAGTTTATATCTTTAAAAAAGATGTGCTGCTTGACCTGGGTCATGATATTTGTTTCATCACTACACAACTTTATAATTAAACTGGAATCAGCAAGAAAAAGAACATCAATGTCACCTCAGCCGCTCCTCTAGCCCCAAGTCTCTGCTGAGGATCTTCCGTTAATAACCTGGACAAAGCACATGATAAGATTTACGGAAAACAATATTATTGTCTTCTTCTCAATTGGGTTATAAACTGATCTTGAACCAAGCGTGATCAAAACATGCTTTTACTTGGACTCTTACAGGAACATATATATTGTCTATTTGAAAAAAAAAAAAAAAAATATATATATATATATATATATTGTCTACAACTCGAGCAAAAAATGAAATGGTTGCTTATTGATGTTTACAACAGAGCTGCTGAATTTTTTCGAAAAGACTGTTTTCACTGTGCATATGATTGGACGGTTAGAAATCACTTACCGATCTATCAGATCATAGGCTTCATGACTCATCTCCTCTGGAACACGAGGCCATGGTATATCACGGTTGAGGATATTATCAAATATTTTCTAGAACCCAACAAAGAAAATGCATATCAAATATTAGGGAGTTGGACAATGAAAGTAGATATATATATATAATAAGAAAACTAGATATATATATATATATATATATATTAAAAAAAAAAAAAAAAAACTATGTAGCAACATATGAAGATGTTAAATGAAAGTGTTAGAAAGTTAAGATGCAAATACAAAATACAAACCAATATTTTCTCTATACAAGAACGATGCCATATCTAGTTACTAACCTGAGGACTAACATCATTGAAGGGCGGAATCCCTGCAATGAGTTCAAACAAAATGATGCCAACAGACCACCAATCCGCAGTTGCACCTGAATAGTTACAGTATCAGTCAGGCAGCATAGAAACAATTTAGTATGAATCTTAGTGGCCTAACGTGAATAAGCATATTCAAGCTTTCTACTTAAACCACCAGTTAAGTAGAACTGTAATCAACTTGAAATACCACACATCTTGTTATTCAGATAAAGAATCTCAACCCAAGACAAATCATTTTAATCTCAACCCAGCACCAATTTCTAGTTTTTACTCAAAAGTTAGACTTGGAATAATAGAGACAACCGAAAACAAGATTAGAGGGAATGTGCATGCACCATGTCCTGTCCCCAAAAGAATTTCTGGCGCCAAGTAGTCAGGAGTCCCCATTGCAGACCGCTTATCTCGCCTTTCAAGCTGATGCTCTGATGTTGGCACTTTTGGTTTCTCTGCAACAAGCAGAGGCGTTCCACTGAAAACTGGACCAGAGAGATCACTGGTGCTGTTGATGAGACCAACTTTTGAGAGCCCAAAATCTGTCAACTGCTCAGACGAAACAAAAAGGTACCATAAGATCTACAGGGAAGCATGGTTCTAATGGTTTATAAATGTATTATACATCTCATAACTGCAGAGGCTAGTTTTCCTTTATGAGATTCATATAACAAAATACATCTCCACAATATCACATTGCATGGCATCAACAAAACATTTGGAAGGCCTGATATTATACAATATAAGTTCCCAGGTGGTTACTACCTTAAGATGACCATCATGTGCAATTAACAAATTGTCAGGTTTCAGATCACGATGCACAACACCCTCAGAGTGTAAATATTCCAAAGCAAGGACCTGACACGGTTAATCGACAATGAACCACAGCATCTTGATAAAAATTTATCTTTTTATTACGACAGCATGAAATGTGAGAGTACTACACACTTACAACTTCCGCAATGTATACACGAGCGTTAGTTTCATCCATGCAACCTAGTTTTCTCAACATTGAATACAAATCCCCTCCATTCAGGTATTCCATCACAAGATACAGGTTTTCGCGAGAGGTAAAAGAATAGAAGAATCGAACCTGGTCAAAAGAAGGTTATGTTAGAAATAAAGGAACCTCTGCAGAGGACAAATATGCTTTACAAGCTAGAGCAGCTCACCACAAAGGGATTGTGGGCTTTGATCAAAATATCTCGTTCAGCATGTATACTTTCAACAGCATTTTTGCGAATCATATCTGCCTTTTTCAGAACCTATGGAGTTTGACAGCCCCCAAAAATAAGATTTAAACAACCGTTCTACTAATATAGCCAACCAAGTCAGCCCTAACTGCAGAGACAGATTCTTTCATAAGAGTAATAAATGCAAAACGAACTGAAATTTAGAGCACCTTAATTGCAAATAGGTCTCCTGTTGTTATCTTTCTAGCCAAATAAACTTGCCCAAAAGCTCCCCTACTTATTTGTTTTATGTGCTCAAAATCCTTTATGGATATGCGATCCCGAAAATATACTGGGCAGGTCCTCAAGCTGCTTACAGCATCGTATTTAAAAGGAGCATCTTCATCAATTACGGTGCTTGATAGGTCAACTTGTTCAACATCCAGAAACTCGCACAGCCGGAGATACTTATCCCTACACAATAAAGAAAAATATTCTTTCAACATTTGCCTCAATTAACAGGAGAATCGTTCTGGAGACCAGAATACATCTCCCAGAACACTTGCATTGCAAGTAAAGACAGCAGGGGGAGAGATCCGAAAATATATTTAACAAAAAAATAGTGCCCGGAACTCACTGTATTAACTTTTCTATGCGTGTCCCAAAAGTTTCTACTATAAGCGCATCAAACTTTCTCCGTTCTATGACAACCTTCAAGTCCTGAAGACAAGCAAGTAAGAGTTTACCATCATCTGGAATGGACATCGCTGCGCATCTTGCAATGTGAGCAAGTTCAATCATCTGCATCATCAGTTGTCCATTATGTTATTGGTAAGTGCGCATGTGCAATAGCAAAAGACTAGGAAAATAAGAACATAGAGCAGAACCATCAAAAACCTGCGGAATATCATCCTGGTCATGGAATGTAACCTTGCCTCCGAATAACAGTTCGACTGGATCAGGTCTAGGGGTTGGAATAGGGGATCTAGGAGTTATGCCTTGATCAGACTTGGGACCAAAACGAGTTCTGCATGACATTGAAGCTGAATTATCAGCCTCCGGAAAACAATCAAGCATGTCCTCCGACCCTGTTCGCGACAAGTCAGTTAACTTTGGGGAGAGAACATCAGATTCCCCGGTCAAGCTAGCGTTAGATATTTCCATACTCTCTGGGCTTTCGATCGCTGCTAGGCTATCCTTGTGTAAGAAGTTGTCTATTATCTTGTCAAGAAATACAGCAACTACCACCAGCCGCTCATTAAAACTCACACCCTTTTGGTCATATATCTCAACCGATGCACAGATTCTAGAATGATGTTGCACGTGAGTGATGGGAACGTCGTCCTCGCAAATACGACAAATAATTGAACTTTCCTCAGGAATACATGACTTATCCCCCCAATAACCCCAAGAAGTATTGTGCCGGTGATTGGACCTATGTTCATGAGACAATTTTTCGGGAGGACAGTCTGGCGGCGTAGCAACAGCCATACCATCACTCGTAGCTACTCCATTGTTTACCACCGTTGGAGGTTCAACTTTGCAATCATTCTGCTCTTTTGCTACTGCAGCTTCTTTTACATCTTTCGACGCTGGAGATGGAAGACTTTCCGAAGAAGAGATTCTATCGATGTTTGCAGGCAATTCGGAATCCTTTGACGTTTCATTGACCGGAAAAGAGTGAGGAGCTGGAGAAACAACAAAGTCCTCCTTCAAGGCCTTGGCAGCACTTGAACCCCTCCCATCCCTAACTCTTTTATATGTAGAATGCAATACTCTTGACTGACGTAGTTTTATGATTTCTTCCTCCTGTCCCCAACTTTCCTTATGGAACTGAAGTAATCTAGTACATCTGGCAAGTATGAACAACATCCGAGTGTGAAGCTGCTTGAGCACGCCCCTGGGAAGCTCTTGACGTCTATCATCCAAGCATTGAACTATGCCTTCACACTGAAGCCAGAACTCTCCCGGAGTCATCTCAGCACATGTCCGTGCCAAAATCAACAAGTTCTCAATTTTTTTCCGCAACTCGGGATGAATCCCCGCATTTTGGTCAAGAATATTGATGAGGTTCCCACCAAATAATACAAGGTCCAAATTCACTGCTTCCTTTGCTATATCAAATTTGGTACGAATTAGATCCAACATTTCCTGCATAAGACAGGTGATTAGAGCATGAACTGAATAAAACTTCATAAAGAGACAGGTGACTGTGACTACCTCCAAGCTATTTGACCTACGAGACTTCCAAGATGAAAAAGGCCGTACACCTTTCGAAATCAACTCATCAGAAAAGCTCTTGATGTCACCAGGAAATGTCTTTCTTGTAGAACTGCTCATACCAAGTAAGTGTTGATGACAACGAGAGGATTCTGACTCTTTTGAATTTTCCAGTTCACATGAATTCTAGAAAAGATAGACGTCAAAGTCACCAATGTCACTTAGAAACAGATATATATATACACACCCTAACACATAACTCTTTCAATTTTATTTCCTTTTTATGATGGCAAGGATAAAGAAATACCTCCGGTCTGCAAATTTCTGAGCTTTCTACAGGGCGAGACTGGCTAGGAGGTAATGCCTTGTGTTGACCTGCTTAGTAACATCAAAAATCAATAAAAGTTCGAGGATGAGATAGGCACAAAATCGTCCAACACCACGATCAGGAGGATTTTGAACATACCACTTCCCGACGCCGGCGACGGTACGACCGGAATTGCTTTCTCTGTCTCAAAGCTGTCCTGCGGCAACAGGCTGGTCCTCGTGGCTTTTTTGCTCTTTGACGAACCATTCTTCTTCCTCTTTAAACTCTCTCTAACTCCGGCGTAGATAGAAGCGGCGAAACTTCTAGGGCTTCGGAATTCCTCTTTCGAATTGGATTTCGCTTTCTTCTTGTCGGGACTAATCGGAGAGTTTGAGCTAACAGACTGCGGACTGTTAGCGCTATCGGAAGACGGCGATGGTTTCTTCGAGGAGGAGAAGAGCTTATTTTTGTACACGACATCTGATTTTCCACAAAAAGTCATACCTCTATAATATTCTTAATTATAAACGCGCCGCAACATTTCCAAACACCATTTCCACTTACAGAAACAAAATCTATCTTCGCTATATCCGATGAATAAGACGACTGGCGAAGAAATGGGAAGATTTAGTCGAATCTGCTAATGACGAAACTCGACTTAATGATTAGACGTTAATCACCTCTCAACCGGAGATTAAGGATTAACTTGATTATGGATTAGAGGACGACGTTTTATCAACAGATTTTCTAGACGAATTATGCAGAAGTGAATTTAATGCGACTTTAAGAGTAATAACAATTTTGGGGAAAAAGGTAAGAAAGTTATAATTATGATTAATACTCCCTTTTAAAAGAATTTTTTTTTTTTTAAGTTTTAAAACTAATTAAAATTCAACAACAAATACATTACTTTCTGTGATCAATAATTTTTTATGATTTTTAACTAATGATAATTCAATAATTTTAATTATTTTCTTATAAGTTACAATTAATGATTATTAATTAATAAAAATATATTGAAAACTGAAAACAATTATATTAAAAAATAAAAAATAGGAAAAAATTATACTTTCCCAAAAGAGAGTATTTCCTTAAATCTAACTAAATTTAAAATTTATCATTATTACTTGTGTATTTATGTTCAAATTGGATTAGATTTAATTAAATTTTAAATTTATTATTACCGTTAAGATTTAATATATTCATATCAATTATCGAATTGCAGAAATATTATGCATAGCATTTGATTTTTTTATATTTTTATCTTTTATTAAATATTTTTCTATAATCTATGTGAATACTGAATAGTATATATGGTTAAGTTTTATTTATTTATTTTAATTTAAATATGCATATATATATTTATGAGAAAAACTTAATCGAAATATTAAAATAAATATTAAAATAAATTACGTTAAGTGGTTTACATATTGGAAAATAAATAAGGTAAACAAAACAAGAAAACGAAGTATTTTTGAGACAAAGGGTTATCGAAAAAATTTATATCCTACAAATTACCAATTAAACTTTTTGGAAGTTGTCAAAAAAAAAAAAAAAAAATTGGAAATTTTGATGCACTAAATGCAATTAATGTTATATTTAATGCGTTTAATTATTGTTAATGTGTCTTACTGTCTTACTTGTTTCAATATTATAATTATCTATTTTGGGGTAAGATTTCAGATATGTATGCATCCCCATTTTACAAATATTACTTTGAGACAGTTAAACCCATTCTAACATAACAATAACTTAAAGTATTTTAGAATTTGTCGTTGAAGTATTTTTTTCTTGTTTAAATATTTAAAATTTCAAAAATTATTAAAAATACATAAAATTCTCCAAGTTCATCAATCATGTCGAATAAACACCAAATTCATCAATCATTCCAATTTACTTTTATACTTCTACAAACTATATTTCTCTATTATTTATTTGACAATTACGTTGAGGTTGCTTCTACAACCACGTCGCCATCATCATTATACGAGGTAAACCTTCCCCATAACCTTTGGTGTTCATATCACATTCGTTATACTCTGAATTAGGGCGTCATCGTCAAATAAATTGTTCTCAAACCATCTATTGGATCAGATGTCTAGTTGTCTCGCCAACAGTTATAATTGTTGGCGGTACATACTAACGAAAACCTTGCCTATACCTCATTTCAAATATCTTTTTGTCTAAATTGGATATTTGTAATCTCATATTTCCAACTAGAAGGGAAGTATATATTGATATAACTACTAAATTAGATTTAGATAAGTTTATGTAAACTAGAAACTACTCTTGTATAACTATTTTGCCATTGGCACTATGGTAAAGAAACTAAAGAACGATTTACATACAAGCTTATTTTATTGGCATGGGCACTATTTAAAATAGTCTAAATCCCTTATATATTAAAAGAGAATCATTTTAAAAAAATAACCTTATGCTCATGTGTTATTAACAACTTTGCCATGCTGAGGTGTCAACACCAAATTCACTCTGAAGGTCAATATAAAAAAAGACATCACTTACTAGCATATTTACATACAATGT
>OVBJ01001007.1:0-36362 GCA_900406535.1 Noccaea bulbosa | reverse complement strand
GCAGTGATGTAAATAATACATGAAGTGAATGTTATTTTTTATAATGGATTCCCTTTTAATATATAAGGTATTTTATTTAATTTTGTGCTTCATGAAATCAATAATATCACCAAACCGAACCAAATTACTTTTCAATATCATTTAAACCAAACGAAATTGAAAACTGAATTGTCCACGCCTTTGTCATTCATATTCATTCATATTACAAACTAAAATGGCATGGCTTGAAAAGGTTTGGAAACAAAAAGCTGAAATCGGAGAATCCTAAAAAACTTAGCTAACATAACAGTAACACCGTTCGAATCTGCTAATATCAACACATACTCTCTGATGACTATGCTGATCTGAAAGCAACTCATTGCTCATCTCAATGTAACATTAACAATCAAACCGGCGCTTGATACGGACCTCGCTTCTCTGGAACTCCATCCTCCGCTCTTTTCTCTTCGAACCACTTCAAAACTCGCTTCCTTGGAAGATTGGTCACTTGAACTATGCTGCTTACCACCGCATTCTATACACCGCATCAAACACTCATTAAATCTATGTGAATTCATAACATTCAACCAACATAGAATTGATCCAAATGTAAAGGAAAAATCCTTACAGTGGGTCGTTTTGATCTTCTGTAAACTTTTTCTAGTGTTCCAATGTGAGCTTTCTTCACCCTTTTCTGAGCAGACCATCTCTGTTGCATCACATGGACTGCTTCTCCTTCTTCTACTTTTCCCTCAGTTTCGACCGCAACAACATCTTCAGCCGATGATGATTCCACAGGAAGTGAATCAAGTGAGGAGTTTTCAGGTGCTGCTACAGCCGGTTTTTCATCTGGTAGTGTAGCACTTAGCATTAGAAGCTTCGGAGGCGGGTCACGAAGCAATTCAAGAACATAAGCTCTGTCAAGACAAAGCTCAGCTGCCAGATTCTTAATCTGCAGAACCCCAACGAAACCATCCTTTTAACAATGGTGATGCATATGAATCAGAGGATTTACTCAGCTCAAGTGAATTGCTAATTCTTAACAATGAACTTGGCAAGCAACAAGGAAACTTACACTAGTTTTACGGCGACCGGCTTTCAATGCATAAGCCAATCTTCGAAGCTGCCAATTCTTGAGCTTAGTCGGTCTTTCATCTTCTTCGCTGTCATCATTTTCGTCATCCTCTTCGTCATCACCAGCAACAACATCACCAGTAGCTGAACCAAACAAGTCAATGCCATCAACATCGTCACCGCCACCCAATGCTTCAGCTAACTCTGCTGCTAACGCATCTAGCTCTTCCTCGCTTATCTCCTCATCATCTATCGAAGATTTATCGTTCTTCAAATCTTCTTCCAGTAGATTAAACAATGCCTCAAATGGATCATCCTCCTCACTTCCTCCGTTATCAACTCCTTCGAAACTTTTCTGCCAACAACAATGAAATCGAAGGCTGATACGACATCAAAAAGAGGCAAGGCAATCAACCACTCAAGAGCGATGTTTGCTCACAGTGTATCGAAATTCCAGTAAATTCGGCGAAAGCAACAGTGAAAATTCTCAGTTTCTCCGGGGTACAAAGAAAGGTTTTAAAGTTTTGCTATTTGCTTACCTTTTTATTCCTCTTCGGGGACGAAGAAGACGATAATCCCTTCCGGTTCTTACCACGAGCAAAAACAAGCACAGAGCGAGAAGGACGATGAATTGGAAGAGATAGACAACAAGGAGAAGCCTTCCGATTACGAAACAGAAGTCTGTTGACGGATAATCCCGACGACGAAGGAAACGACGGAGAACGAAGATGAAAGGCGACGCCGGGGGAAGATAGAGCAACTGCCATAGCTTTTTATCATCAAACTGTTTGCTGTTTTGAGCACAGGAAGTAAGCTGATTATGAATCGCATAAATCCTGCAGACGACGTCGTCGCGCCCTCAAAGAGCTAAACACTCATGCTGTTTTGTGTGTACATTATAGCAAAGCGTGTTGTTTATAATGTATATAATTTTTCTTCGTCGTTATCGTCTGGTTACAACGGGTCCACTCTGTCTCTCTCTCTCTCTCTCTACGGAAGAAAACTGATCTCGCTCTTTCTCTCTAGATTATAAGTTCTCCGGCTTGTTAATGGCGAATCCAGCGCAACGAAAGCGATGGATTATGAGCTTTACGTCAATGGCTTCACGGATTTACTTCCTCTTGATAATACTCCAGATCCCTCTCTTTAGGTAAATTGATACTAAACAAACTCTCTCATCTGCGGAATTCGGACCCTAGATTTCGTTAATTAACGAGAGATGCGTCTACGAGTCCAACACCCTGAGTATTGCTCATGCGTGGATTTTGATGAATACTTGATTCTGGATTCACTTTCAAAGTTTCCGCATATATGTGTAGTTTATCACTTTGTAGTATGTATTGATAACTACTTCTGGGTCTCTTGCTAGATTAAGAAACTGTTTTCGTTGGTTAATCGACTTGAATCAAGAGATTGCTCAATAAAACTGAGCCTTGGTTTGAACTTGATCGTAGATAGGAGTCTTGTAATTCTATTGATCGTTTCATCACTTGGTTGTCTCTCTGGTTAATCTGACTTGGATCATAATCTTAAAAACAGGGTTCCATGTAGATCTGGTATGTGTATGTCGCCTATCCATGTGACGTCGTCTCAGTTGATTTCAAGTGAGATCTTTCCTGTTCCGGTGATTAAGGCTCTCTTATACCCTGGTGCCATTCTCAATGGTCTTGCCAAGAACATGACGTTTCCAAAGTGGGAAAGCGTCTTAGATATCTATAATCTCACCAATGTGAAAGAAGCATCTGCGGTGCCCGATCTTCAGCGCCTAGAGGTTCGGGGTTTGAGACCTCTTCGCATTCTGGTTCTTCCCATTGACAGTCTCACAAGTGGTTTGTTTTGGGCAGGTTCTTGCAGGGAGCTACTTTTCTGTAGCTGGGGCGTTTGTGGGTCTGCTAAAGCCCGGTAGGATGAGCATGTTTGGGTCATTGCTTCTTGTTTGGGGTCTTGTCAAAGAAGGGATCTTACGGAAGAAAGTGAATACCGACCCATCGAGAACCGTATATGTGTACCCAACCATGGTGTTTGCGATGGTCTGCGCTTTCTCTATGATAAAGTATGACTTGAAGAAAGCCGCGAGGGCCGCTCCTGCTCGTCCCATTGCTAAACCGCTCATGAGCTCTGCAAAATCTAAGCTCAAGTGAGTTTTTTGAGACTTGTAGGGCCCTTGTGTCTTGTCTTTGTTGCCAACGCCAGAAAGGAAAATGGCAATGTCCTCTGTGTTATCTGCTCTCACTTACCATACGTGTTTTGTTAGTTGTTTATTTTCTGGAACTTTTGCTCAGTACTCGGTATCTTTTCAGTATCAAAGTACATAGACACAAAATTTTCAATGGCTATCGATCGTATCATTAGAGGATTTTCTAATAGAATGCCATAATTTCGCTTACTGTTTCATAATCCGTTATATAACCCCGTGATCTTGCTCTTCTTCACTTGTTTGTGTCGCAGTTTCTAAAATAATATTCTTGAGAAATGAATATATATGAACCTCTATTATAACTGCTCGTTACAGAACCGAGAAGCCTATAACCGTCACCATAAGATATTCGGAAGACTTTAGCACCCACAAATTAAAGAGTATTTGGGAGACGAAGTCACGATTTTGGCGTTGACAGTTAAATTTCTCCAGCAGTGCAAGAATTTACACCATACAATCATATCCATGTTGTTTTGTTTTTTTTTTTTGCCCGTTGGACTCTCAAAAGACTCTCAGACCAAACAACGACTTTCCCACAGATAAGGAAGAAGAGAGCTCGAATCTAACAATGGCACCAAATTCTGCTTTAACACTCACACAATCTCTCAACACACGTTCCCTGAGACCTATCACTCCCACCATCTTCTCTTCTTCTTCTTCTTCTTCTCCCTCGTCATTCTCGTGTCTCTGTTCTTGTTCCACCGATTGCGAGCCGAAAATCACGAGCCTCGCCGCGAAGAAGCGCGTTTTCGGAATGGGTCTAGGTTTCATAGCAGCTTCAATTCTCTCTCTGATGCCTCTGGACGCAGACGCCACGAGGATTGAGTATTACGCCACAGTTGGAGATCCTCTCTGCGAATACAGCTACTCAAAATCGGGACTTGGATTTTGCGATATCGATGTCGGATTCGGTGACGAAGCTCCTCGTGGCGTACTCGTCAATGTAAAATATATATTCTATCTCTCTAAATTTCCCCTGAATCGATATGATTGCTCTGTTTAGGGATTTATCAGTCTTTTGAGCACATATCTGGATTTAAAAATGTCAGATTTGGCCCGTGATTATGCTGAATCAATTCGCAGTTTTCCGAAAAAGTTACCCTTTCTTCTAAATTGCTATAATCTCTCTGTTAAGGTGTTTTGTGTTGAATCTTATACGAAAAGTTTCTAAATTTTGCGATTCGAAAGTTAAAAGAATTTGGAGTTGGGCAGGTTCATTACACGGCGAGGTTTGCAGATGGAACGTTGTTTGACAGTAGCTATAAGCGTACGAGACCACTTACAATGCGAATTGGAGTCGGCAAGGTACTACCAAAAACCCTTATTGTGTTTCTTTCTTAGTTCCTAAAGTTAGTTAGTCTCTATGAACAGGTGATTAGATGCCTAGACCAAGGGATTCTTGGAGGCGAAGGAGTACCTCCAATGCGAGTAGGCAAGTTCTGTCATCTTCTTCTTCGTTGTTGTTCGATTAATTTAAAACATGACTCTTTGTTTACAGGGGGAAAGCGTAAACTTCAGATACCACCTAACTTAGCTTATGGACCAGAGCCTGCGGGATGCTTCTCCGGTACTGAATTCCCACCATTTCACTTGTTTATGTGTAATCTTTTCCTTGTGTTTAATAATCCGACTTGTTTTATTTGGTTTATGTAGGGGACTGTAACATACCAGGCAATGCAAGTTTGCTCTATGATATCAATTTTGTTGAGATCTATCCAGGAAGTAATACAAGATGAAACCTAACTTCAATATTTCGTTTCGTAAATAAAAGAAACAACTTTGTATGTATATGATCTATAACATTTATAACTCCAACTAAGCTTCTGCTCTTGAAGACAACTTTTGATCTATAACCTAATCATCATCACAACACTGGCTTGTATGGAAAACCTGAAACGTAGTACACCAAAGGGAGAAAAAAATGTAATATTTCCTTATCTTTGGAGTGAGTAAATGTAAATTTAGAAAGATTGTTTAATTAGAAAAAGAAAAAAACCAAAGGGACAAGTAAATAAATAGACAAATGGACAAGTTAACTTTCTTTGATTTTATTGCTACAGAACGATTGAAGCAAATACACAGTAGCAGTGGGGGAGACAAGGCAATGAATATTAATACCTGCAATAGCTCACCAAGTGCTTCTTCAAGAGCCATTCTTATTCCTCCTTTCCCAAGACCAAGTCTCTGAGATAAAACTGTTGGGATTAGAAGTCACAAGAAACACCCATTAACATCAAACACACAAGAAAACATTCCGAATTTCATAATCGCACTGACTTCTTCTAAAACATGTTGATTACCTACGGGGACTTCCTCCTCTTACTCGAATCATTCATGACCATTTCAAGAAGTTCTGGATGAGCATCCCTTCATTTTCGAGAAGCATTTCTGATTCAGAGACCTGCTGCTGCTGTCATTTTGTTGACCTTCTGAGATCTATTCACCTGCCTTCGGTTTTGAGTAGTTTTCCGGGAAGAAGCATGAGGACAGTGGACTCTACACTAAGTGCAAAACAGATTCGAAATGCCGGCGTGAAGCTCAAGTCTGCAGACAACAGCACCTGCTCGCTCGACATAAGCTTTGCCAACGGAGTCCTCACAATTCCCAAAATCAAGATCAGCGACATCACAGAAGCTCTGTACAGAAACATCATCTTGTTTGAGCAATGTCATCGTCCAGATGCTTACTTCATCCACTATATGAGGTTCCTCAGTTGCTTCGTAAGATCTCCCATGGATGCTGAATTGTTCATAGACCACGGGATCATCGTAGCCAGGCGTGGAAATGCAGAAGACATTTCGAGGCTGTTCAATAGCATATTGAAGGAGACGACTCAGACAAGTTACAGCGGGTTTTACTATCAGAGAGTCTACGAGAATCTGCAGGCGTATTGTGGAAAGCAACTCTGAGACGTGATTATTTCCACAATCCTTGGTCAGCTGCTTCTGTTTTTCTCATCCTTCCTACTTTCATACAGGCTCTATGCTCTGTATTAGCATTGTGACTTGTGAAAAAGTGAATAGAATCATATGTTATGAAAGATCTCCTGGGTCATCACTTACTAACCCAAACCAAGATATATCTTAATGTTCCCATATGAATAAAGCATTGTGAAATCAGAACAAAAAAACAACATAACAATAAAGCATTGAAACATGCATCATTTATATTATCATTATAACTGTTGTCTCTATTCGTTTTACAAGAGCTCTTAGGTGGTGAATAGTTCTAAAACTGGGGATTACAGAATTCCATAACATTTATTTAAGGTAAAGGGGAAGGAACCTAAATGTGATTAAGTAAATGACCTAAAAGCACCAGGTGCTACACAATAGCTACAGAAAAACAGACAAGACAAAACTAGCCCAGAAACAAACACTGGGAACTAATTGGTCAAAAGAGACCATAAAATCCAATGCCTGAAACTAGGGATTTGTTCACCGGGCTTGGTTAGGCTTTAGTTTCCGGCTGTAAATCAGAAATGCTTGGTGTCATCTTGAGAAAAGTGATGTGACTCGTTTAGGAGATGTCAGCTTTGCCACGCTCTTAAACTATCAAAGTGATGTAGGAGTTAGAACCAGATTCAGTCAGCAGTTTGTTTTTCAATTTTCTAGAGGAACTTACCTTTGCTTGGTTGTATTTCTCGCGAGTAGCAGCGAGGTTACAGCCACTGGTGTTGAGCTGCAAATCCTCCAATGCAAGTACTGCGTTTTTCAGCTCGGCTACCTCATATCTGGTGTAGTGCTGCAGAGTAGGGTTCTGCAACCAAATAGCATTCTTCTATCAGCACAAATAAATGGCAAACACAAAAAACCATTTGTCACGATTCAAGAAACATGAGCTGACCCAGGGATGGTCAGTTTGGTCGAGTGTCCATCTAGCAAGGAAAACAGCTGAAGCAGCAATTATTGATGGCATGAACCTTAGGAATGTATATTCTACGAGTGTCAGCTCGGCCAGATAGTTTGCTAACAACTCCAGTTCAATGAGAGGCACCTGCATGAGTTATAAGAAAGAAGGAACAGAATCAGTTTCCATGTTTCTATAGTAGTGAGGATACATGGCGGATGGATCACACTGCTTAAAACCTTGTAAGAAGCTTGAGCTGCTCTAATGAACCGCCTGAGGTAATTTGAAAAAATGAGTGTTACTATTATTAAACCAAGTTGAGAAGATGTGATGAATTAAAGTTCTGCACTTTAGTGTTTACCTCAGAAAGGTTTTGGTGGTAGGAACCGATAATTTAAAGTGCACAAAGTTTAGGACTTGAATCTCCATGCTCAGCACCTGAAACATAGTTTCTTATATGTTTATTTTATCAAGAATTTATACACATCGGAGACACTGAGATTTGTGTAATTTAAATCTTAATTACCTCTGGTCTTGTGTATGTATTGGCCGTAATGAAACAGAACTCCTCCACCCGTGGTGCACAAAGCTCTTCGTATTTCCTTGATGGTTCAACAAAAAGAGTACAAGGAAGAAAAAGTCTTAGTGTTTCTCTCCTTGAAATGTAAATGCTATTCAGTAGAATCACACTTTTATAACTTGAAATCGACACACACACAAAAAAACAGCAAAGTTAAGACTTACGAAGCTATAAGCATGCAAGCGACACCAAGGAGCTGGAGTCTATGCCTTTCAATGCTTTTGTTTGACAGAAACCGATCAATAAGATTCACTGTAAGGTAAAGTGTATCTGGAACCAGCTTGTAGTCTTCAGAAACCTGAAATAATTATCACGCAGTGAAGAGTGTTACTCAAAATGCTTGGAAAAGTATTCTCAGTTTGTGCTGGATGCTTTTGAAGAAAACTATGAGCAGGAATGTTTAGTATCCTATTCAATAAGAAAAATGATAAGGTTTATATATATGTGTTAAATTTAAAGGAAACTAACCTCTACAAGCCAGTCAATCAGAATCTTTCTCATGCCTGAGTCGATATCTCGCTGCACAAGCTCCATATAATTAGCCAATGGTCGTTGTTGAAGCTGCAGGAAAAAGATAGGTTACACTCCAGCCTTTATATGAAGTTCTTGTATATGGAGATTATTTACAAGAAGTTAAGTGTGGAAAGATGTAAACCTCTGCAACATGTATGTTGTCGTATATATCAGCAACATAAAAACTGCAACACTGGGGATCTTCGACATTGGAATCAATATCTACAACTTGAAGAACATCCATGACACCAGATCCGTCTTCTTCTGCACAATCCAGTAAACGATACAAACCTTGCGTAAGTTCGAGAAATATACAAATATGGAATAGACTTCGCTTGCTTCAACTCTTTAACAGCACACTGCAGTTCTTACGTTGCTCAGTAATTTCTTCATCTTTGGAATTAGAAAGAGATGCGTCTTGGGATTCAGCCATCCTGATCTTGGACAAATCTTCAGCTAGTTTTGACTTTTCTTTATGCAAATCTACCAGAACTTCCATGGCAACATTAGCACTTTCCTTTGTTGAAACTTTAGTCTCCTTAAGACATTTTCTGCTAATCTGTAACGTGATGTCGATAAGAAGAAGCTCAAAGGGGGAAGTTTGAAGGCTATAAGCCTATAACCAACAAAAGATATATATATATACAAAACAAGAATGAAAACATATCATCTGAAATCTTTACCTTAACGCTGCCTCCTCCCAAGAGCTCTGAATAAATATTACCCGCAGAAGTATTACTCACATCCTTAAGAACCGCACGTCTCTTTTGCTGATAAACCAGAGAGGCAGGAAGATTAATGATTTTGGCATCAGATGCTGCAATTCGTTTATGAAGCTTCTATAAGAACATGTTTCAGTACCTGTTTGAAAGAGGGTTTTGTTGGAGGTATTGATACTCCTGCCAAGGTTTTCTTAGCTCGTGATCTCGTTATTCGTACAAAATTCTCTTGAACATCTGAAGTGGAGACGTTTTCTTTGTTTGCATTTGGATGCATCGAAGAAGGGCAGCAATACATAATTTACTCTGAGAAAACCAGTCGTTTAGCCAATCCTGCAGAACAAACAGGTCCTAGTCATTATTTCTTATCCAAAATTTTCTCTTAGCCTCCATCAAGCAGATCAATCAGTGTGCAAATGCAGCATAAACTTCATAATGCAAAATGAAACGACTCAATTTCACACGATTCTGACTATTGAGTGATGTCAGCTCGAGCGAGGGAGCGAGCTAATTACAACCAATTACCATGTTTCCTTCCCCTAATTCTTCATCAGAGAATCCAATTTTCAAGCTAATCATTCGAAACCGATATTAATTAAGCATTGTTCTTCACAAATACAATAGCAAATACTTAAGATGACTGGTTAGTTTTAATAGATAATGAGCCACTGAGTACACAGACGGTTTCAGAAAATCCAGATAAACAAAGAGGTACGATCTATACAATTTCAATTTCCGAGGTTACCCATACCTGAAGAGCAAATCAGTAAACGCCAATACAAGCGGAAACAACAAAGAGGAATGATCTCAATCGAAGGCAGAAAAATTCGCCGGAAAGATCGACCAGCCTAAAACCCAAACTATGATCAAGTCCGATTGATCAAAACGAAGAACAACAAGCTACGATTCCGAAAACAGAAAATCGGAAAAAATCCACACACACACACACATNCCCCCCCCCCCCCAAAAAAAAAAAAAAAAAAAAAAAAAAAAAAGAAAAAAAATTGTAACAGACGAGACGTGATAATACCTGGCTCAGATAATAGATTTATAAATTTTTGACGACCTCCAATGGCGGTCCAGAGAAGCTCACAGATGAGACTAGAGAGAACTCTAGAGAGAGAGAGAAGCAGCAGTGAAAATGGGTGACAGTAGAGAGAGAAGAGAGAGAAGAGAGAGAGTGTTGAAATATGTGTAGGTGGGGAGAGCGGAGAGGAGCGGGGGAAGCGACTGAGTGAAAGGGTACTGTTTTGAAATTCGGATTTTCTGGATTAAAAAATAAAAATAAACTTTCTATTTAGACAAAAATGCGATTTTAAAAAAATCTTCTTCGCTTTTTTGGGAAAATCTTGCTAGAATGTTTTCTATAACTTGGTCTTCATTACTATATACGTGGAATAGAGCAACTGTATAATATTTTTCCTATAAATTATAGATATGTATTTAGGTTTTTTTATTAAAAAAAAAATTATAATACCACGACTAGGCCTAACCACGACACATAAATAATAAACCAATCTGTTGACCCAAAAAAAAAAATTCATAATAAACCAGTCAACAAAAAAATTCTCAACAAAAAATAGAAGCAAATGTGGAGCTCTCTTAAAAATGATTCATTTGCAAAAAATGTTATTTGCACCTTACGACAACCATAATTCTATATTTTGATCATTGCACGAACAGTTTAATCCGTCTAGTCCGTTGTAGTTGGCAAATTCGATCTAGTATCTAAACCCAAGAAAACTACAAATTTTAGATACTATTAAATATGACGTTTCTTCTTTGTTTTGAACTAAGGTTAATATGTACTCATTCCGTTCTTTATTATTTGATGTTTTAGAGTTTTCACGTACATTAAGAAACAATTAATACTTAACTTTTATTGTATTACTTTTTCATTTTAAACAACTATTAACCAATAAAAAAATTTAGATTTCTCTTAAAATTTGCATTTTGTAACATTTATTAGCAGAAATTAACTTTAAAAGTTAGAATATCAAATAATATGGAACAAATAAGAAAAGCTTAAACATCAAATATTAAGGAACGGAGGGAGTACATTTCTTTCACCAACTAATTTGTTTTCGTGGAATTTAATATATTTTGGTCAACTAGTATTTATATGTTATTATCTCTTTTAAAGGGAAGAAAAAAATTGAACAAATTTGAAAAAGAATTGAAGGAAAACAATATTTACATTCTGCATTGTGTTAATAATTTCATAAGAAATTGTGGGTGCATATAGAAATTAGTTTCAATTATAATTGGTAAGAAGATGCATTCATACCAATTCGATAACATTAAACTTTTTGTTATATTTTTCTAATATATTTTGTCGCCTACAACTCGCAAACGCATATTATCAATTTTGAGCATATTTTGTGACACATAGTTCATTAATAATGTCTCTTAGATAATGTTGTTTAGCATGTTTTCTGTATATTAAAAAACTTTTAAATAAACAAATATAGACTCATTTCATACGCCGTTAATAAAAAGAAAATGAAATAAAATAAAAATGTATAACTACAAAATTAAATGAAAAATATAGAATGACATAATTATCCCTTATCTAAACAAATAAAAGTGCGGTTGCAATGCTTTTATTAATTAAAAAAAAAAGCTTTTAAGTATTAACTCATACGCATTTGAACTAAATTTGGTTTGTAGAAAATTAACTGATAAATCTTTGAAAATTATATTATTTAGAAAGAAAAAAACAAACAAAAACCCTTTTGAACTTGCCAAGCAGGTTTATTTGGGCCGGACCTAGTTTTTAAAATATAAGCGATAAGAAGTTGGATTGGCCCAGGGCTAGCCCGATTGCAGTAAAAGTAAAAAATCCGAAATGGCGCGTAGCCGCGTAATCGGACGCGCCCGGTATATCTAAATTCCTCGGCGGCCACTTAACTAATAACGGCGGCAGAAAATGAACTCTCTGTTCACCTCCTTCCGCCGGATCCTCCCCTTAAACCCTAATCATCCCAACCACTTCCTTCTTCATAAATTCTTATCATCTCGCCCTTCATGGCCGCCCATTCCCGTCGAGCCTCTCATCCAACGGTTACAGTCACCCTCCGCACCCGATTCTTCTTCATGTACTCCACCGCATCAAATCGCCCTCCTCGATTTCTCGCTGACCGATGTCTCCACCATATCCAATCTTCTCGAAAACCCGAATATTATTCCCGGTTCAAGTCTCGAGTCCGCTCTGGATCAAACCGGAATCGAACCGAGCATTCAGTTGGTTCAGGCACTGTTCGATCGGTTAAGTTCATCGCCGATGCTTCTCCACTCGGTGTTCAAATGGGCCGAAATGAAACCCGGATTCGCGTCTTCTCCTTCGCTGTTTGATTCTGTAATCAATGCTTTGTGTAAAGCTCGTGAATTTGAGATTGCCTGGTCGTTGGTTTTTGATCGGGTGAGAAGCGATGGAGGATCGGATTTGGTTTCTGCAGATACGTTCGTCGTTTTGATCAGACGGTATGCTCGTGCTGGTATGCAGACTTCTCGTAGCTTCAACAATGGAGTGTATAAGCTAATAAGCATAAAGTTAATGAACACTGAATTAGAATCTCTGCAATCTTTATCTTGTAGGTATGGTGCAACAAGCTATACGGGCTTTTGAATTCGCTAGAAGCTATGATCCGGTTTCTAAATCAGCTTCGGAACTTAAGTTGCTTCAGATTTTGTTGGATGCGCTTTGTAAAGAAGGGCATGTCAGAGAAGCTTCAATGTATTTGGAGAGAAGACGAAGGATGGATTCAGAATTTGTTCCCTCTGTTCGGATCTTCAACATTTTATTGAACGGATGGTTTCGTTCAAGAAAACTCAAGCACGCAGAGAACCTATGGGAGGAGATGAAAGCGATGAATGTGAAACCGACTGTTGTCACTTACGGTACTCTCATAGAAGGGTATTGCAGGATGCGTCGTGTTGAGATTGCTATGGACGTTCTTGAAGAAATGAAGATGGCGGAAATGGAGCTCAGTTTTATGGTCTTTAATCCCATAATCGATGGTTTAGGAGAAGCCGGGAGGTTGCAAGAAGCTCTAGGTATGATGGAAAGGTTCTTCGTCTGCGAGTCAGGTCCTACCATAGTGACTTACAATTCACTTGTGAAGAACTTCTGCAAGGCCGGAGATTTGTCCGGTGCGAGCAAGATACTGAAGATGATGATGAACCGTGGCGTTGATCCTACACCGAGGACATACAACCATTTCTTCAAGTTCTTCTCAAAGCATAACAAAACCGAAGAAGGCATGAACTTATACTTCAAGCTGATCGAAGCTGGACATAGCCCGGACCGGCTTACGTACCATCTGATCTTGAAAATGCTCTGCGAGGATGGGAAGCTGAGCTTGGCGATGCAAGTGAACAAGGAGATGAAAAACAGAGGAATCGATCCGGACTTGTTAACGACCACGATGATGATGCATTTGCTATGCAGGCTCGACATGTTGGAAGAAGCGTTCCAAGAGTTTGAGAACGCGGTGAGGAGAGGGATTATTCCACAGTTCATCACATTCAAGATGATCGACAACGGGTTGAGATCGAAAGGGATGATCGAGATGGCGAAGAGACTATCTAGTCTGATGTCGTCTCTTCCTCCACACTCGAGGAAGCTACCAGATACATACAGAGAAGTGGTAGATGCGCCGACTGATAGAGATAGAAAGAAGTCTGTATTGCTTAGAGCAGAAGCAATGTCTGATGTGTTGAAGGGTTGCAGAAACCCAAGGAAACTCGTGAAGATGCGTGGGTCGCGCAAAAATGTTGTTCGTGAAGACGAGAAGTCGGTAGGTGATATAAACGAACGAGATGGAGGAGATGCAGGGGATTTTGAGTGACAACAGAGTACCACTGGAAACTTAGGGCCCTGTAACGGGCTTGTAATGGCCCATATAGACATCCAAAATAGAACTTTTATTTATATCCAAAAATTTTCACTATTATTATTATTTATATAAAACTGAACTAATCTCAAACCGAAAGCTAATATTTTTCCCAAACCAAGAAATCTTGGTCATGTGAGTTTTTTCAAACTCGATAAAATAAAAACTTCGACCCAAATCAAATAACTGAATGTCCACCTCTACAAATAAAATTAGTGTGTATATAAGATCGGATCATGCTAAAATTCGATCACATGTCGTATATCTCGCTTACATAGACTTGTCATATAAGTGCAAAACGTAAATTCGACAAGTAAACATTTGGACCGAAAACTAAAACAAAACAAAAAACAATGTTGTTAAAACTTAAAAAGAGACAAAATTAAACGAGGAGGGTGTGAATAATAAACAAAAAGAAAAACAAGAGAAGACAGAGGGAATCAAAAGAGGTAGGGATAGTGAAAGGTCCCTCTCGTTTCAAGCCTACGTAATAAACACAGAGGATGATGACATGAACTCTTATTAGGTTTGAAATTGTTTTGTTATAAAATATTGTCAGCGAAGGTCAAGCTGCTCTTAAAAGCAACATACCACTGAGATTTCTTCACATTTGGGCCCACTCTTCAACTTCTTATTGTTATTCTAAGTTTTTTTCCTATAATTGTTTTGGTTTTGGAATCGAGGTTCTCAATCATATATCATCATCAAATCATCACTACCGAAGTTTGGGATTCAAATTTGAGGTGAATGAAGAAAAGGTGTAAAGGTAGCGAAAAGAAACACGTTTGGAAAGATGAAAACGGATGTGCTAATTAAATTGGTCAACCAATCAACAGAGATTGGGAATTTGGCTGTCGAATCTACTTACATGAAAGTTAATTTAAGTTGGCTCACAAGTTTTTCAAATCGCTTCGAGTTAATTATACTATTATTTTTCTCATATGTTTGTTTCAGTTTGATAAATAAAAATAAGAATTATTGTATTTATTAATCTTGCTTTAGGACATATATTAGCAGCTTACATGTGTATTTGAATTTCTTTATAAACTTACTAGTAGAGGACCCGCACACTCGTACGATGTGATAAAAAAATTAATATCTTACTTATTAAAATTTTATTAGGTCATAAGATTCTATTATTTTTTTAGTCCCATAAAACATATAGCATTATGCATAAAAAATCATAACAAATTCAGTTTTAAATTTCCGTTAATATCTCTGAAAATATACACTATTTTTTTAATCACAAAGCACATATTTAATATTATGGCTAGATTTAGGCATGTGACTTTAACCTGAAACCTGAATCCCAACCCCACCCAAAAACACGAACAAAATCCGAATTGAAATTTTTAAAAATCTGAATGGTTTTTATATCTCTAAACCCGGAAAAATTAAAAAAAACCCAGAAAAATATAAACTGGATTACATTGTACGATATGTATAAAAATTAATTTTATATTCATCTTTACATGTATTAACCAAAATTTGGATACCCGAACCCGGGCGGGACCGAACTAAACCCGTTCCAAAATTAAAAAAATACATAAATGGTTCTAAACTCTCTAAAACCGAAAGAACAGAACTCGAAAGGAACCGATCCATACCTGGCCCGAAAACCGAATGTCCAGGCCTAATTTTTATATTTATATTACTTGTAATTTTAGTATTTTATGATGTATTTTTTAGGTATTTTTTTTCCAACATTAACTTCAAATTAATTTTGAAATTTGAACCACAAAATGGGCTAATTAAAAAAATAGAACCCTCATCGTTGGAAAAAAAAAAACAAAAATAGACCCAAAATTGGTATTTTTTTTTTTGTCTCACCTTCGGTAAAGAGAAACCAAGTAAAAAAACAATTTTTTTAACGAAGAAAACATTTCCCGTTCCCCTTTTTAAAGATCAAATTCGAGTAAATGTTATCATCTCTTTCTCTGTTAATCTAACCTTCAACATCACTAAAGGATTCACATAAAGCTAATTTTATTATTGGTCTTCAATCGATTGAGTAAGACTTTTCAACTTCTTATTTAAGATCTTTTTTTTATATGTGTAATATCCTATATGAATTTTGGTTTATACGACTCTAATTGACTATAAAGCTAATTGAGATTCGCTCATATTCTAAATCTATAGTTCGAGACTTGATTGGCATAGCATAGTTTTAATGGCAATTGACCCAAAAAAATTCACAAATCTTTTTGTGAAACTGGTTTAATTAAATCATGTAATTTAATATCCTTTTCGATCTAGTGAATTATTCTATTTCGTTTATAAAGATACATGATTTTCTGATTTGATATAGAATTTGTAATAAAGTATTTCCATTAATAAAAAAAGTTCTTCTCTCGAGAACAAAAAATGTGATTTTGCTACTGTAGCTTATCTCCGTCTCCGTTCGTCTTTGTTCCCTCCGCCGCCTCCGATGAGTGATTCTCACCCTCCCGACCCTCTCGAATGCCATTGATTCCACCGGATCTACAGATCCTCTGACCCTCTTCTCCTCCCATTTTTTCTTCTTCATCTCGTTTCTCTCCGGATATCGTTATGCGGGAAGCGATTACATTTCCTTCGCCGCCGGTGATTATCGTATCTCGTGGATCTTCATTCACGAAGAAAGGGATTCTGGGAGACTCTCCTCCTTCTTGTCTTACTGTGGCTTCTGGTACGGAAGCTAAAACATGTCCCCCTGCAACTAAGATGAAAGCCAAGGTTGGAGATTCATCGTCGATTCCTCCTAGCTGACTTTAATTGGGTAAAGGGACTCCCATCTAAATGTAAGATTCAAAATTCCTCAATTCCATTTTCTTATTCATCCGAAAGTGATTTTCTGGATTTCAGTTTAGGAGAAGGAGAAAGGAGATTGTACTGTACCGATTGGTTTTGAAATCGATTGGTGGTTTGCTCGCATACTCTGGTTTATTTTAAGTGGCTTAAACTCCGCGTGTTGCTCCAAATTCATATGGGTCGGGTTTTTTTTTTTACTAAATTAACCCTCAGTATACCTGTTTCCAAACAGATTTTGTTCATAAAGAGAGATGGTTTTTTTTGTCCAAAAACAAAAATGTACTTCTCAATTAATAGTATAGAGATATACCTGAAACTAACATATTTCATTTTATATACTACATTTACAGCTTTATTCAATCGAATTTTATATATAAATAAACATGTAATTTTCATTAACTAATTCTGCTAAGCACGATTCGTATTAATTTATTTTTCTAAATAAACTGATTTTTTCTTATTAAGAGCCAGCTATTTAGAAAAAATATCCGCATAAACAACACTGGACACTGGACACTGGACAAAGCCTACTTAACTTATTAATTTTCCAGAATCTTCTGTTAACATTTGAACCCAGTATCTAGACTTGACTTTGTTAAAACTATCATTTAATAATCATCATAACTTTCAAAATCTTACCCCAAAAAACGTATCAATCTTTTCTCATTAAATGTTGCTTCTAACTAAAATTTAACCCATCTGGTGACATGACGTAAGGTGCCTGTGCCTCTCTCTATAGATATACGAAGCACACAGACACAATCTGCTTCTCCGTGTATACATACACACAATTATATATACGTGTGTATTTTTTGCTGAATATTTATGACGTAAGCATATAAATAGTTTTGGAGAAAATCTTGTCTGATAGTTCTCGTACGAGATGATCCAAAATCTGTCAGAGCTCCATCATTGTCGTCCTCGTGGACTACTGATAACTTGATTATCTATTTATTTTTATAATTCTTGTAAATTTCATATTAACTGAATATTATAATATTGAACAATTTTTTAATCACAGAACAACTTGGCAAAAGAAAAAAAATAAATTATCGATGAAAATTCATGTTGAAGTCATTACCACTCAGTCACAGTCTGTCACTCTCTATCCATCAAAATGATGACCAAATCATAAACCTACATTAAGAGATATTGATACTGAATACAGTGACACAACACAATGAAATATATTCTTGTTAATCGCCATTTTCTAAATAAAACATATCTACAACCAAAAACGTGTTATTGATAGTTTGAATTCGTTAATTTACTTCGGAAAAGTTTTAAAATGCATAAACAAAGTTAAAAAATCAATATCATCACATCAACTGCACCAAAATTTAGAGACCAGGACATGTGTTTATTTACAACGAAAGGGGCAAAAGATACCAAATTTACAACTGAAAAATACGGGAAACTACTAGTATGTTATCATTTAAAAAACAAAAAAAAAAGTCCATGAAGAAAAACAAAAGAACAAAAAATAGAAGAGAGACGAGTCAAAAAATGAAAACAAGAACATACCAAAAAAAAGTCGCCGGATTATTATTATGATTTATTGAAATGAAGGTGGATAATATGGGAACTACAAATATTAATACTACCCAAAGGACCGTTAAATTTCATCCACTGGTCTGTTATATCCCCAGCGATCTTAACGGCGTCAAAGGCCGTTCCCAAGAGTCCTCTTCTCGTGAAACCCACCGTGTAAAGTCCATTATCTCCTTTCCATCCGTTAGGAAACGGTGTTTTCGGCATACCTTCGTCTGTGAAAAAACTATTGTCCTGCAAAATTCAAAGATTCAGATTATTTAACAAATTATAATAAGCGGGGAGGGGAGATAAAGAAAACAAGATGACATCGAGAATTTGTTTGTTGTAATTTTGGGGAATTTAAAATACTGAAAAGGTATTGTTCCATTTTGCATTGAGAAAAGAAGAGTTTTGGAGTGTTGTTCCCTTTGTTACATGTGCTATGTCCATATCATAGAAAGCGATGGATGATGATTCGCTAAATGATAACACTAGAAACTATTGCTATTATTTATAGCCTGTGTACCTTATTTCCGTGTTGAGTATATCTGTATATAATATCATCAATATATGCGTATCCTTACCATTTTACCATCATCACCGTTATTCTTGAAAACGAAGTTTTTTCAATTGCATGCGATGTATATATAGACGAGCTCGCGAGAACAAATGATTTATGATTTTTTTAGTACCTTGAGCCAATCAGGCACATTGCTCTTATACCCGGTCGCTAATATTATCGATTCGAATTCCATTTCTTGCCCGTCCACAAACTTTGCTCCGTTCCTCGTTATTTCTTTCACCGCTTGCGTCACCTAATAGTTAATAACCACAAGACAAATCAATACTAATGTTCATTGATAAAGTAAATCCCAATAAAAAGTTAAAAACTCATAAAAATCAGTCAGAAACAAAGTACAAACGCACGCATGTAATTTCCTACCAGAATTAAAAGCCAGTTTTTCTTATGGAGCATATCTCATGATATTAATCTTTTTTAGTTTTAAGGTAGCAATTAATTCCAGAAGGTTAACAATCCTTTTTGAGGTGAAAAATAGTATAATGAACTTACTCTAATTTGTCCGGATTGGATCAAAGATATGGCGCCGACATCAAGAACGGGAGTTTTCCCGGTGAAGTTCTTGAGCTCGATTGGTCCGGTTTTAGGTCGTCGGAGGCCTAACCGGTCGGTATTGCCCAACGTTAAACTAGCAAGAAGTAGGAGAAAATTGTCCACCAGCTTTAGAGGGAACCATTTGAGTAGTGTCATTGCTATTCCAAAAATCGATAGACCAAAAAACTCTCTTGGTAGTACATGTACCTGCGTCATTATAATAAACGTTAATTAATTAAACCCGGTTCGTTCAGCATAATCCATTTGTTTCGTGAAATTTGATAATGATCATAATTAAATAACTACTTACGGAGTTTCTAACGACCATATGAGGCAGAGCATTGTATCTACAAAGATCCAAACAGACCTCCATACCGGAATTTCCACAACCGACCACCAAAACCTTCCGGTTTGCAAACTCCGAACCGGATTTGTACGCACTGGTGTGAACCACCGGTCCATTAAACTTCTGCAAACCGGTTATATCCGGAACTACCGGTTCAGCGTTTTCCCCCGTGGCCACCACCAGCCACGTGGACGTGTACACACCGTCTTGCGTCTTCACATTCCACAGACCAGACATGACATCGAACTCGGCTTTCTCGACGGTTTGGTTAAATATCGGTTTGATACTAAACCGGGCAGCGTAAGACTCAACGTAGGAGATAAACTGTTGCTTGGAGGGGTATTTTGGGAAGTTTATAGGGAAAGGCATAAGTGGAAGCTCGCAAAAGTGTTTAGGAAGATGGAGTTTGAGGCGGTCATAGGTTCTTTTTTGCCATAGAGAAGCCAAGCAATCTGTTCTCTCGAGGATAACCGATGGTACGCCTCGGTTTGACAAACAAGCCGCTACGGATAAACCGGACGGACCGGCACCAACGATGATCGGACCGGGAACGAAGATTTGACTATACTCTGCTTCTCTACATGTCCCCATGTGTCGATTTAATAAGAGAGAGTGAGAGACTAAGTAAGAAAAAAGAGAAGAAGGAAGAAGGAAGAAGAAAGAAGCTCTCTCTTTATCTTTCTCTGACGATCACACGCACCTAAGAAGAGTGCTGTTTTAGGGTCTTCTGTTGATTGTTTCTCGGGAAAAACCACGAAACCAAGTTGGAAAGTATATAAAGACCGTGTAAGAACTAAGATGAGGTGTAAATGCTAGAGAGAGAGAGAGAAGGCGTGAGAGAAAAGGAAAGGATTTTTGTGTGTTTTTCAATGCCTAATAAGTAATGGGGTTTATGGGTTTTTCATCTTCTTGTTGTTTGGGTAGAGAGTAGATGTGTAGGGGGAGTAGAGTAGGTCTAAGACTAAGAGGGGGAAAATGGTGCAGATATTAAATTTAACTACTGAAAAAAATCTTTGCCATAGATTCTTTTTTACTAGTCAAACTGTTTTTTTCTACGATTAATGACTACATTTTCTACTGTAAATGTCATTTACGCAATTCTTTTGCATGTTGTGGCTTGGCTTTACCAAAATACCGAAATACTGTCCAAAATATAATAGACAAAAAAAACCCAGCAATATACTATGCTAAAAAATAATGTAAATATTTATTTACTGCAAAATAATACTCCCTATGTCCCTATATATAAGTTGTTTAAAATAAAACATACCAATTAAGAAAATTATTTTTTAAAAATATTATATTATATAATCTATAAATAAAATATAATTCAACTAATCATAAAAAAAATCCTGCAAAATATAATTGGTCACATAATAATCAATAAAGTAAAAAAATATATTGAAATCTGAAAATGCTTATATTTTGAAACAATTTTTTTTCTAAAAATGCTTATATATTATGACAGAGGGAGTAAATACTAAGAATTTCTTATGCATGAGATGATGAGATCAAGTGTAGTGATCTGCGTGTCCAAAGACAATTATGTTGTGTGTAGACTGTGTAGTGGTGTATGTTATTATTTTTTTTTTTTTTAACATAGTGGTGTATGTTATTACAACAAAAGACATTGATTATAGGCCATATATGTCGTTAACAAGCTTAAATATGTTCTCAAATCATAAAGCGGAAGGTTTTTGTAGTGCAACAAGCTAAATTCTGTCGCTCAAATCCACCACATCTTCTGATATTGTAAAATTATATATAGTTTTATACATGGAATACATTCCTGATATGATATAGCGAGATGTGGTGGATTAGCAATATCAGAAGCTAAAACAATAAGAAGAATGTGATAACAAAAAATACATAATAGAAACTGGTATAGTTGACGTAAAAATCAAACAATTAGAGAGTACTATCTTATTAGTGTATTTGTTAACAATGAACAGTGTTGATTTGAAAGCTTAAACATTGTCTTTTAACACTACAACGAACACCCCCCTTAGCTTAGTATACTGAAAATGATACTTGCGTTGATGTATTTCATGAATCATGATGTAGATGGATTTTAAATTTTTAATACTTGAACTACGATCATCACAATATATATCGTACAATTTTTATAACTAATCTTCTACCGAAAGTTTGTTGCGGTCAAGAAAGTAGAAATAGAAGACTCGTCTAATTAAATGCCTAATAATTAACATTTCTTGCTTTTAAAAAGGTCTATATGGCCTTCTGACCGTATTTTCCATCATCAGTATTCATGGACGATCATTTAAAAATGCGAAATGGAGTTAGCCTTTTTTCACAACTAATTAAATATTTAAGCAAGAAGGAAAAGGTGTATAAACTATAAACTCTTGTTGCTTGTTCAATTGTCAACGATTGTGTTGAAACATCCAGAATAAAGGTAAGAATGTGCCTATGAGTGGCTTCGTTTTCGTGCAAAAGAAGGATTATGAAAAATGATCAAAGATAACAACTTCTACACTTTGGTTTGGGGGTGGCAAGAGTGATATATACAAGGCCTTTTAACAAAAAAAGAAAGAAAAAAAAAAAGAGTGATATATACAAAAACAATTAATGAGGATTGTACCAAACACATATAATAAGTCGATATGTGGAAAATTGTAATTGCGTTGCGCATGACTGACCACTCCTTCGTTACTCCGTTAAATGTCAACTAATGCAGCCGACCTCCACTTCCCCTATGATCCTTTGAGGTTGTAATAAATACTTGGCATATAATATGCGAAGGCATCTTTTTTCAAAGCTACATATTTAACTCATTTAAGTTTAGGTTTGTTTTTATGATTGACACAACATCACATATATTTACAAGTCTACGGTAAATTAAATACTATATAATGTTTTTTATCAATATAGATGATGCAACTAATTAACTACTGGTTTGAGATGGATCGCTTTTGTTATAAAAATAAAATCTTGTATATATATACGTACATATATAGTTAGTTAGAGAGGGAGAGAAAGAATGCTAAGTATTATTATAAAATTAAAGAAACAAGGTGCCTTGTTATTTATCCTGAAATGTATGCGCATGATAGTGTATTAAGCGGTAAATCATTGATTTAGTGCATGCTAAATCACAACGATTAAGGTTTGACCTTATTATACTCCCTCCGTTCCTAAATCCAGATAATTGCAGATACATTATGCCAAAACATCTTATATTGTGGAACAGAAGAAGTACTATTCAACATAATTAAGATGTAAAAGAGATCATATATAGATGCTTAAAAAGGCAACTATATTAAAAATTTGTAGCACTACACAAGCTATCCAAAGAGCAGTGTGCATTAGTATAGTAATAGACTAATTACGAAGGGCCACCACACCATAATCAACATGAAAATACTTGGTATAATTTCAAAATCAAACAAAATCTATAGACTCATTATTAATGCATGCTTGATATAATAGAATGGTCCTTACTTTTTCTTTTGCTAACTAAAATGGTCCTAACTTACGGTTACATAGAGTATATAGACTCATGACTAAGCTGGGATAAAATTACAAGTGATCCAAGTGTATCAGCTACAAGTAATCTACTTTATATGCATGTTACATAATGTATCGATGGTCCCTTTTGGTTAGACGAGGAATATTGTGGATCTTGGATGGATCAACATCAGCAACCTTGTTTGTATATACTATCGATAATGGCAAAAATATGAATATTACACTGTAGACAAAAGATTTTGGGTCCCAGAAAAGCGTTATCTTCCTGTGGCATCTTCTACAATTTTCTCCTTCTTCATTTTCCCGACTGAATGCTCTTTGGAATTTTTCTGTCAGGCTTGAATTTAGGCTCAATTTGTCTCATTATAGTTACATGACCACACAAGTCATACGCATGTTTTTTTTGTTTGACAACTATCATACGCATGTTAGAGAGCTGAGATAGCTTAAGTGGAAACTTGGGATGTATGCGTTGGTATCGGACTGAAGTCTTGAAGTCTTATATAGTAATTCGTTAGTATTCAAGTAAGTCATATCAACATAAGTCACTAATTCTTTTAAATTAGTTACGTTTCATGTATTTTAATATGGTACTAATCAAACAAAAGGGTATTAAAACCACCGTATATCTGGGATAAATGTTAGTTTAGTGACTAACTTGGTTGACGGGAAGAAACGTTATGGATTTTCAAAAAGAACCATTGCTCGAGCTTAATTTGCACCGTAAAATTGTAGAACAAAAGGGACAAATGATTTGTGAAGTTCTGCCATTAATTTTGGGCTACAAAATAGATCAATGTAAACTCAACGGAAGAAAAAAAGTTTTTGTTCTAGAGTAACAAGAATTGGATGGGGTACTGAACTTTTTGGGTTCATTATTTATAGTCTTACAAAATATATTTAAAACAAAACATTCTATAGAGTGAATAACAGATAAAAGTACGTAATGATATATAAAACTGCGCCAAAGTACATGAAGATCTCTAAAACTAGCATCAATTTTCCAAGTATCGCCAAAATGTCATCTTGTATACATTCAAAACAATAACTTAGTTTGAAAACGTTAAGACAAAAGCGTCTGTAGTCCAACGGTTAGGATAATTGCCTTCCAAGCAATAGACCCGGGTTCGACTCCCGGCAGACGCATATCATTTTTTATCTTTTTTATTACAGTTACATACAATATGTTTTCTTTTAGTCGCTTTCACCTTCTTAGACCTGTCTGCAAACTTAAAACTGTTTTCTTTTCTCCTATCAGTTTTATAAATCTTGTATTTGGAGGTATCCTTTGTCTCTCTACACTAACGTACCCAATGTTATGTACCTTCCTCTTTAAAACTTTAACACAATGACTCGATAACATACAACATCTCTCGCATCAAAGCATTAAAGCATTACCACTAGACAAGAGGAGCACTAGAAAAGAGTGGCATCTCTTTCTGTTCCAATCCTAAACCGCCAATATCCAGACCTTGCTTGATACGCCCCAAACGCCTCGCATACAGAACTTGCTCAGTAACAACATGCAGTCTTATCCTCTGATATTCCTCAAGACCCAAACTTACATTCTCCGGTCCGCATTTCTCCAAGCATTTGCCTAGCACCTCCGCGTCAAGAACCGACATGTTCGTGCTTCTTAGACCATGTGGGGTCGTGGGATGAGCTGCGTCTCCAACCAGCACGACGTTTCCCCAGAAGATCCCTTCTAAAGGGTCGCAGTCGTAGATAACATTAAGGAATGGATCGTTCGTCTCTTTCATGAGCCTCGCCAGCTCCGGGATCCAGATAGTGTCTGCCTCTTGATGCATCTTCTTGATCATTTCTTCATTTACTTTCATGGTAACAGAGTTGTTCTGCTTTTGTCATTTTGTAACAAGAACAAGAAGGATCATGAAAACTAGCATTCTAAAATGAAAAGAAAAGAAGGAATGATTTTAGTTTCTTAACCTTCAGCTCAGGCTCTGGTTGATTGACGTACCAAATCCAATTGAGTTTCTTGTTAATAAGCTCGTAAAACACGCTATGAGTCCGTGTGCCGAGATGGAAATACAAGCATTTCCCAAGATCCGGATACTCTTTCTTGATTCCTCTAACCGTCTCCGAGTTCTCATCCCCTGAGAAATCATAAACACCTCTCCAAGCGCAATAACCAGAGTACCTTTTACAACCCAAGAAAAAAACAGAGCCAAAATGATCAAGTCCACAAAAACGAGCCAAGAAATGGATATCATAGTCTTATTTCCAAACCTCAATTTAAGGTTTGGTAGGAATGTTTTCCGAATGGAAGAGAGACACCCATCAGCTGCAACGAGTAAGTCTCCCTGGATCTCAACGGTTTCTTGAGTTTCGATGACTAAAGTCTTAACCTTTACAGAGGACTTATCTTGTGAGCTGGTGAAAGACAGAAACTTGTGTCCCCAGAGAAACATGGTTTGAGGCAATGCGTTATACAGAAGAGCGTGAATATCTGACCAATAAGCTGCTCGGAAATCGAAATCCTCGTCTCTCGTTAAAACTCGTGTCACTTTCTTCTCACTATCTGTTGCCTGATTCTACAAATCCGCAACACTAGAAGGTTAAAACAAACAAAAAACCAAATTTTGCAGGGCGGGAAATGCAATTCTCGAATCAAATTGACTGTTAAAAATTTTCAGCTAATTTTCCGACAAAATAGTATTTTTAACCTGATCAATCGAGAGAGGCAAGGTGATTTCATCTAAGAGGTGTGGACGAGGAAGCCATGACTTGATGATTTGGCGAGCCTGGGGGTCGAGTCCGAGCCCAGCACCAGTAGGGCTCCGAGCCGGAGGTTCGGAAGATTTCTCGAGCACTAAAACATCCCAGCCTGCTAACGTGAGCGTGTGTGCGCACGATACGCCTGCTATACTTCCTCCTACAATGATCGCTTTTCCCTTCTTCCCCATCTCACCAAATTTCTTTTCGGATGGTTTCTGCTTCACAAATGGTCAAATGCTAATGATAAGTGTTTTTAATGAAGTGACTGGGAAGATTAGAACTACGTGGGTTTCGTCTAGGCCCGAGATAGATTCTTGGCCCAATGTGACTGTGATTTGGCTTGGTACAAAAGTTTTGTCGTCATGTTTATAATACTATATATCTCTCATTATTAGGATGGTTGTTGAGGGATATGACACTTCGCTGCCTAAGGATGTTGTCGAGAGCATGCTGCGTAGACACTATTCTTCATGTGGAATGCTACATTTTGTGGTTCCAGAGGTCGCAAGGGGTGGTCTCTACAGGTTTTGTGGCTTCTTCCTCCCACTTGTGTGATTTTTTCTGATCCAACTCTTTCTCTCTTTCAAAGCTATCAAATGCTAACTAAAGACTTGTTTGTCTTTGTTGATTTTTACAGCAGAGCTATGGTTTACGTTTCGGGAGAAGACGCAGTAGAGAAGGCGCTGAAACTTAGTGGACGTGATGTGGGTGGATTGAATATCGTTGTTGTTGAGGTCTGTCCCCCAGAAAGAGACAGAATTAGGTGTAGCTATATCCCTCGCCCAATTCCCAAGAGCCGCAAATGGATGCTTTTTTGAATTCTTGATTATTGATTCCTGGTAACAAAGCATGTAAACCTCTCAGAAATTTCGTGCTTTGTTTTACGTAACGCACGGAGTCGAAAGCTCTCTCTTAGGAGAAGATCGACGAAGCTCCTTTTTGTGTTTTTAACATGTAATGCGCAGAGTGCAACCTTCTTTTAAGCTCACTTATCATCACATGCCTTCATTATAACCTAATTAGCATGATATGTTTATGCATTACAATTCGATTGTTTAGCTGCTAAGACAAAAGCATTTTCACTAAAGTATAAAAACTATATCATATTCATACCAAATCCAGTTGACTTGATCGAGATCAACATACAAAGTTTTCCGAGATCTAGAAACTCTTTATCGTGTCCCCGGTAAACAGCTTGCGATTTTCAATTCCGTAAGAAATCAAAAACACAATTCCAATAGCCCCTCTCCTATCTCCTTGGAAGCGATCGAACTAGGTCTTGCAGATGTCATACGTAAATGGTTAAGGAGCCAACAACATAAGCTATGGATACTCTTTTCAACTATGAGCGTGTGGGCGCACGTACGATACGCATGCTATACTTCCTCCTACAATGATCGCGCGCTTTTCCCATTTTTCGCATCTCACCAACTCCATCGTTCGGATGTTTATGCTTCACAAATGCTATCGCTTAGTGTTTATAAAAATAACACATTAATTGATGTCATAAAAGTTTTAAATCTAGAAGCCAGGGCTCTAGCGGATTAATTATAAAAAATTTTAAATCTAGAAGCCAGGGCTCTAGGAGGATTTGCGTTGAAGGATACGACACTTCGCTTCCTGCCCATCATGTCAATATTGCTTTGAGCAGACATTTTGGTCCCTGTGGAGGTATTTTACATATTTATATTCCCACAGACGTTGGAAGCGGTCTTCTCAACAGGTTTGTGCCTTCTTCCTCGGTTTTTTCTCACAGCTCAAGTTAAATGGGGCTTACTATATATAAACTTGTATTTGTTCTATACGTACAGATTTGGCTTCATGTATGTTCGTGGAGAAGGTGCAGAAAAGAAGATGTTGAGACTTAGCGGAAGTGACATGGGGGGAGGACGGATTGTAGTCGCAATGGCTTACCCGTTTCGTGAAACAGACCTTAATATTGCGTTGGCTCCTACGGAAGTCTATAGCAGCAGTAGCATTAGGAGGATTTACGTTGAGGGATACGACACTTCGCTCTCTGCCTATGATGTCAATCGTTCTTTGAGAGAACACTTCGCTTCGTGTGGAGAGGTGGTACATGTTTATACTCCCACAGAGGCTGGAAGCCGGCTTCTTCGTGTCCAGAAACTCAACAGGTTTTGTGGCTTCTTCCTCGAGCTTTTTTTTCTTATCCCATCTCAAGTAATTAAATATATAAACTCTTGTATTGGCTCTACGTGCAGATATGGTTTCATTTATGTTCGTGGAGAAGGTGCAGAAGAGAAGGCGTTGGGACTTAGTGGAAGCGACATGGAAGGAAGGATTGTAGTCACTAAGGCTTACCCGTTTCATGAAACATACCTTGATCTTGAGTTGGCTCCTATGATAGCGGCAGAGACCAGACAACAACACGTGTAATGTGTTTTTGAAAATTTATTTTTTGAGATTTGTTTGTAAGATATGCTCATTGTCATGTTGATGATATTATCAAATTATTTAGGATGGGAGTCACGGGATATGACACTTGGCTTTCTAAGGAATATGTCACGAGCATGCTGATTGAACATTTCTCTTCATGTGGACCTGTCGTGAGTCTCCATGTTGGTCAAGGCAGTAGCGTTGGTCGTATCAACAGGTTCGTGGCTTCTTCCTCCCAAATTTTCTGACAAACGAGTCGTGGATTTTTTTTCTTTGAACTTGTTTGTCTTTGTTGATTTTTACAGTAAAGCGATCCTTTATATGGAGGTAGGTGACGCAACAGACAAGGCGCTGCAACTTAGTGGACGTGAAGTGAGAGGATTGAATATTGTTGTTACTAGGGTTCGTCCGCCACTGAAACCAGGATCATTCGGTACCTCCTCGGTTGGCTGTAATCCCCCTCGTGTTGGCTGTAGTAACCCATGTAAGACTCTTCGTAAAACTCTCGTTCTTTGACTCTTGATTTTTGGTAACAAAGTAAAACTCTAATTAATTCTTACTTTTTTTTTTTTTTTTTTAAGTTGCCAAGTACAGGTACAGGACTCGGGAGCAGCAAGCTGAATGTAAGAAGCATAAAGACTACGGAGTAGAAACTAGAAAGCAAGCGGAAGCTCTTTGGTGCTCGTAACTTATAATAAGAGCTTAGAAATAAGCTCACTACCCTAAAAGTATGATGTTTTAATTACTACCACAAGAGTTTATATGAGTCTTATACGATTCGATGACAACAACATTTTCACTAAAATCATATCATCATATTCATAATCCAATATATATATTTGAGACATTCGACATACAAAATCCAGTTGCGTTTATCGTGATCAAAATACCAAAAAAATTCCGAGACCCTTTATCTTTATCGAGTATGGCAACTGTATGCGAGTTTTCATTCCCAAAGGAATCAAAAACACATTTGTAATCGCGATGACAAAAAATAGTAAAATACTAGTAGTAGAATTTTAACACTGATCTCGTTAAAAGTGGGCTCAACTGAGGCCCAATATTTGTTCGAAGCCTCATAATTTGTGAGGCCCAAAATTTGTTCGAAGCCTCATAATTTGTCTTGTCTATGTCTGAAAGAACGAAAAAGGAAATTAAGCTAAATAAAAAGTTTCCCCGAAGCCTTATAATTTATCGATTTCCCCTAAACAAAGCTTCCCTTTGATTTTGTTTTTACGACGACGAATCGATCTCTGTGATACTAGTTTTCTAGATTCTTCGGGCAGAGAGGAAGACGGCGATGGGGACTGGGCGAGCACTCAGCATATCGCTCGATGGGGTCAGAGACAAAAACCAGATGCAGCTTAAGAAACTCAACACGGTCCTCTTCCCGGTTCGCTACAACGACAAGTACTACGCTGATGCAATCGCATCCGGCGAATTCACTAAGCTTGGTTCGGCTTCTTTACTTTGTGTTTTTATTTATATGCTACATTGGTTTTGCTAATCGTGAGCTTCTCTAGGAATATGGTTTTGAGTCAGATCGGATTGTGTATTTCTTTTTCTCTGTGTTTTTTGCCTCTTCCTTTAATAGGAAACGTTAGCTGCTTTGGGGGTTTGTGAACTTTTGTTAGAAGAAAATTTGCATTATTTTCTTTAATCTAGTGAATGTTTTATGTTTAGCATTAGTGTCTTAGAACGATTTTTGGCCGCTCTCTGAAGAATGATTTCTGAGTCTCATGCTTATTTGTGTTGTACCTACTAGTCCTTAGTTATATGCATCTCGAAATGCATGCACGAACCAGTTTGTTAACATCTTGTGAAAACATGCAATTGTGAGACAAAAATAAAAACTGTTAAACAACTTAAATTTCCACACCATCTAGTTAACATAGACAGTGTTGTTTCTTTTGGTTCCATTGTTTTTTCTCCAATATGTGAGACATGAAAAAAATCAATCCTTGATGATGTTTCTAATGATGGATTTGCTTCCTCTCAGCTTATTACAGTGACATATGTGTTGGAGCTATTGCTTGTCGGCTGGAGAAGAAAGAAGGCGGAGCCATGCGAGTGTATATAATGACACTTGGTGTTCTTGCTCCATACCGCGGGATTGGCATTGGTGAGTCATAAATCTGCCATGACAAACTTGAATCCTGACACAATGACAAAACAGGAATATTATAGAAATCTCTAATTTTTTTTTTTTTGTTTTTTCTCTTGTGCAGGTTCAAAGCTATTGAATCATGTTCTTGAAATGTGCTCCAAGCAAAACATGTGTGAGATATACTTGCACGTTCAGACAAACAACGAAGATGCGATCAAGTTCTACAAGAAGTTTGGGTTTGAGATCACAGACACCATACAAAACTATTACATCAACATCGAGCCAAGAGATTGCTATGTTGTCACCAAGTCCTTTGCTCAATCTGAAGCCAGCAATTGAAAGACGATACACTACCTGGGGAAGCCATTCCTCCCCTAGTTTGTTTGTTTAATTCAGACTCTATTGTAATCGTTTTGATTGCGACGGTTTCCGAGTTTTGCTCATGGTTGCATTCTTACACTCTTTTCTCTAATGACCTCTTGGTTATGTTGTCACCAAATCATTTTTCCCTAGATCTATTTCTCTAGACCTTTGGTTTTGGACCTTTTGGTTGGGGAAGTTTTAACTTTGCAACTCAATCTTAATTATTAATTCTCAATACTCATGTTTGTAATCTGGGCTCGCGGGTTTGATCAAATGAGATGATGTTGAGGCCAGGTTCCATATTTTCTAATGATGAGTGTTGAAGAAAGTAAAGCCGAGTTTTGGTGTGTATCGCTTTGGCTTGCGTGCCGTTTATTTACAGTGAAGACAGTGAGCTGTGTGCTGCTAGACTCTAAAAAAAACGGCACGATTGTCTACGAGTCTCCGTTCATCGGATTGACTCGTCGTCTCTGCAATTAAGCGCCCGCGTCTCTTCGACATTCCAGTTCGCCCTCTTTCTCTCACTTCCATTGATTGCTCGATGCGGCGTTCTCGTTACGCTGTCCAAGTTTTCTCCGACGCTGCACTCTCTAACGCCTTCCCTACTTGTGCCCCCATCGTCGCCATGTCTAGTCGTCCTCTGGTAAAATTTTACTCAGCCATTCTCTTGATGCGATTTCACATTGCGCTTTGCTTAACGGAAGATTGGTTTGTCTCTGACGGAGCAGTACGGAGGTGGTAGAGGCCGAGGGAGAGGCCGAGGCGGGAGAAGTTTCTCCGATCGTCCGTACAACGACGCGGGAAGAGACCAGTTCGTCACTGGAGACTCGCATTTCCAGTCAGTCCATGACGCCAATCTCGAATTCCGGCACGGAAACAGGGGCTCCACTTCGAATCTCGATCCTCATCGCTTCAACCATGGGCAGCGACCGCCGTTCAATCAAAACTACGAATTCCGGCCTCCGCCTCCTCGAGGTCAATGGCAACAGCTCCATCAACCTAATCATACGCCGTCCAGTCAAAGCTATTCGGCTTGCCCTCCCCCTCAGTTCTATCAAAACCAGTTGTCTCGGCCGCCTCCGCAGCGGAGCTTCCGTCAACGGCCACGGTCAAAGCCCTCAGATTACCGAGAATGGGAATATGCCAAAACGGCACCGCCTCCTGGGTCCGGTAACTTTTGCTTAAAGTCGATCATCTCTTTGCACTTGACGCCACTTTCTATGCCTTAGTATTTTGATCTGTTTTTTCTTTCTTTTTGCCTGCAGAAAAGTTTGTGGTTTTATCGTATAACATATTGGCGGATTACCTTGCAAATGATCACTGGAGAAATCTTTACTTTCACATACCGAGGAATATGCTGAGTTGGGGATGGAGAAAGAGCAAATTAGTGTTCGAGCTTGGCCTATGGTCTGCAGATATAATGTGCCTCCAGGTTAGAGTTTCTGCATTTTCTTCATCTATGTATGTATCTTCCATAAGCACGGTAATGAAATATTTTTTTGCATATGATGTCAGGAAGTTGATAAATTCCAGGACTTAGAGGAGGATCTGAAGCTCCGGGGGTATAGTGGAATTTGGAAGGTACCTTCTTTTACTATCTTTCTTAAGAATTAGCATCATCTGTGTCGAATATTGTTAGTTTTGTTTAAAGATAGCGGCCCCGAGTTTGTGTTCTCCACTAACTCTCTTGGAGTGATTAAATGGTGTGTATCAAACGTTTAAGAACTAGGCTTCAAATGTGGGGCTAACTCTATTGTATGAATCTCTAGATGCGGACTGGTAATGCAGTTGACGGCTGTGCAATATTTTGGCGATCAAATAGGTTTGATTCCCTTTGTTCTTCCTCGTGTGGTTCCGTCCGGAATTTCGTTTGGGTTCTCATTGTTATCGTATTAGATTCAAGTTGGTTCACGAGGAAAGCATCCAGTTCAATCAACTTGGTCTCCGGGATAATGTTGCTCAGATATGTGTGCTTGAGGTAATACGGATACCTTATTGTTGATAGTGACTTACATACCTTTGCCTCTTTACCCTAAATTTATTGTTGCTCTATATAGACGCTGTTGAATTCACATACAAAAGAAGATGAGGTCTCTCCGTCTGACAGGTAAACCCAATGATGATATCTGTAAATGTTACTATCAGTGGATAATTGCCATTCTGTAGGAAATGTGGCTGATTTTCTTCAGTTTTCTGAAGTGAATTGCCATTTACTTTTGCAGCTGTTCCCGCCGAGTTGTCATTTGTAATATTCACGTGCTTTTTAATCCTAAAAGAGGAGACTTTAAACTTGGTCAGGTACTTGTTCATTACGCCATATTCTTCTAGTCTGTGGAGAATCTATTGCCAAACGACAATTTGATACTCTGATTTAACTCTGTCTATAAGCTATGATCATGTAAAAGGTGGTAGTTGTCCGAGACATTCATGAAACATCGCACTCTTAATTATTGTCAGTCGTCATCTATGTATTTATCTCTGCTGCACAGGTCAGAACACTCTTAGAGAGAGCTCATGCTGTTTCGAAACTCTGGGATGATGCGCCTGTTGTTCTATGTGGGGATTTTAATTGTACACCAAAGGTTGGGCATTCTTACCTTAACCAGTTGATATACCGATAACCACTTGCTTTGTGACATGAATAATAACATTCTTCTTACGTGGTTGCAGAGTCATTTGTACAACTTTATTTCGGAGCGGAAGGTAAAGGAAGTTCCTTCACCTATTAGGAACATTATGTATATGGTTCACATTGTATTTTGTGCTGCTCTCTGCAGTTGGATATCTCGGGTTTGGCCAGAGACAAAGTTTCGGGGCAAGTTTCTGCTGCTATTCGTTCACCAAGGCCAGAAATTTATACGACGAGGTAGAGCACGAAGTCACCAACATCATTATGTATTTTGTTGTGCGAGTTAACATCTTTATGTTTGCCCTAGACTCCCGGGTTCTACTCTTATTTTTATTGTCTGTATGATTGATAGGCGTATTAAATTTACTAGGTCTCAGTCAGCCAATAAATCTCCACAAGGTCAAATTCAACCACAAGATCCGATCGCAAATGCTCATATGGAAAATAACTCTATCGTAGATGTTGGAAAGACCCCCTCCAGAAACACGTCTGAGCTTCCATGTGGTGATACAATTCTTGCTGGTTACGAGTCCACCTCCAGCTCCGAACGAGTATTACCAGGAGAGGGTCCGGCCTCAGATTGTAATCTAGGGAGAGTAAACAGAAATTCTGATGACTCTGGGGATCTCTCTATAGCTGAAGATCTTTCTTCAGTAAGCATATCAGATCTAAAACCTCAGCATACTTCCAGTGCGAAAGATGATTTGTTGAATGAAGAACTTTCAGTAAGTCCTGTTTTGTCAGCAACAGAGCATTCTCCAGAGGAAAATGTGTCCAGTGATCGGAATATTTCATCTAGTCTCTCCGATAAGGTTAGCACATTGCCAGAGATGAAACTAGAGGGCTTAACATTGGACGAACCAGTTGTATTCGCTCAAGACGAAGAAGGTACAGGTGAAGATGGGGAAGCCTTTTTGGCTAAGCTACACAATAATGATGAGGACTTGAGTCAAAAAGAGGAACTTGTGAATGAAATTTCACCCATACCGGGCTCTGAAGCTTTCGATAGTGAGAGAATCACTTATAATCCGTCCTCTTGGACTCCAATGGAGATAGCAACCGCAACAGGCGACCCAGAAAGAAGTACGGTTGAACACACTATGGAGCTTAAAAGCACTTACTCAGAAGTGGAGGTATTGTAATATATCGTCCCTACGCTTTAGTCCTTACACTTTCTGCCTCTTGAGAAACTAAAATTATAAGAAACTTTTGTTAATTCTTTCTTTCTTTTTATTTTTTGTTAGGGTAAAGCGAACACAAGAGATGAAAACGGAGAGCCTGTAGTGACCAGTTATCACAGATGTTTCATGGGAACAGTTGACTACATATGGTAATAGCATCCAAAAAGAACACAACAAAAAACCATTTTTGACTAGATTATTACGAATTTTTGGGTTTTAACATATTTTCATGTAATCTTTGTGGTTGTGGTTGGGATATATAGGCGGTCAGAAGGTCTTCAAACGGTGCGTGTGCTTGCTCCAATACCGAAACAAGCAATGCTGTGGACACCAGGCTTCCCAACTCCAGTACAGATCCCATGATCTTGCTTTTTTTTTTTTTATTTAGCCTAACTTTTTTGCTGTGAAGCTTTTTGATTTATTTTTGAATTGCTGGTTTGTTACAGAAATGGGGAAGCGATCACATTGCACTGGTTTCAGAGTTGGCCTTTTGCAGCAATAAGAGTCCGCCTAAAAGCTGAGGCAGTGACTTCACTAATCGAAGAAAGTTTTGAAGAATGACAAATTATCAAATTATTAACAAGCAAGATTGGGTTGTTCCGTCTTCCTTGTGCTTGTTTTTGCTTTTCGAAATTAATTTAAGTTCAGAGTTCAGAGTTTCTTCAGCTGTAGTATGTTTTCTGCGTGCAACATAATATGAAATCAATGAACAAACCAGTCTGCTAAGATCTATAAACGTTGTACACATTTCTAACCCTAATCACAAAGCTTCTCAATTTAAAATTCAGAATTGTGAAAGAGGCCTGGCTAAAGATTAAGTGGGTTTATCCAAAACCAAATTTGTGGGCTTTAGTTATATCTTCAGGCCTCAAACGCAGCACAAATGATGTTCTTCTCTTCTCTCTCTACAACTGGGCGCAAGTCCCATATGGTCTTACTACAACAAAATAAATCACATTTAGTCTCATGTAATCTGTATAGTCTTCTTAGAAACAAAAATTACAACTCTGCCATTAATGAATCCGACATGGCATCAAAGATTAATTCAATAAATAAATTAAAATTCAACCAATGAAAATGAAGCACTTAAAATCTTTTAAAAAACAAAAATCCACCTTTTTCTTTTTCGATGAATTACTACTGGGCCCCACCTTCATTATTAAATCAACTTCATTAAAAACTTTATCCTTACTATTAAAATAATTCTATTAAAGTTCAAACTCTATATTTTAATTTTAATACTAACGTATAATAATTTTTTTTTGACATTTTCACAAAGTTTAAACTTGTAAAATCAGAATCTCCCTATACCTCAAATCCAGTTTTAAAAACAAAATAGTTATAAATGATTATATTTGATATATACTTGTTTTATTGTATTATATCATATAAAATATAAATAAATACTAGAAATATATATAAAATTATTTAGAAATACAAAGGATATTAAAAAATAATGATAAAACATAATTTATCATACATTTATCTTTTTTTTTTTGGTCAACGAACGTTTCTTTTAATTTAAATGGCAGCGTTTAACAAACATAAAAAAGCTAGAGCAGCTTTAGCAAGCGAATCTGCTAAACAGTTTTCAGATCGCGGAATAGATATAAAAGATAGGGGAGAGAAGAGAGTGGCAAGGCTTCTAATGTCGTGGAGAATGCCTGTGATCTCGTTCAGCTCCGACCCTGTAGCAAGGGTATTGATGAGGACACTTGAGTCCGAGAAAATTTGGAGGCTACTAAGGCAGACAAGCTTAGAGACACCCAATTGAATGGCCACAACTTGTGAAACCAAAAGAGCTAGACACTTTGCAACAGAGGCAGAAACGTCATAAGGCCGGGAGGAAAAACCTTGCAATACCGGCGAGT